>WIPJ01000648.1:46068-70774 GCA_018155075.1 Cassiopea andromeda
TATATATATATATATATATATATATATATATATATATATATATATATCTGCATATAGTATATTGGTTACTTTCTTATGTTAACTTTCCGTGGCTTCGCTACACTTGCCGAAAGTCGGTGTTACCCATTCTTTGATTTAAAATGCTGTGGATAGAAATTAAACTCGAGTCTTCAAGGCTGAAGGAAAAAATTTTAAGCTATTTTTCGCACGAATCTATGGAAGAAGAGTACTGGTTTTTATATCTGTTTAGTTAACTTGTTCACTATATCTATAATTAGGACCCTTATTTGTAATAAGGATTTTTGTATTTTTACTGAATGGATGTCGTGATTAAATAAGAACAGGTTAGCAAAGGCAAGGTAACCAATTTTGGCCAGTTTATGCCAGTAAAAGTGAAGAAAATCTTAATAAAGTCTCAGCCTCAATTTTGGGAAAAGTTATGAAAATTTAGGCTGTGACAAAAAAAAGTGGTTTTCTTGAAAAAAACGTGTATTTATTTAACTTCTGACTGCAGGTCATGGCGGCGGATGCTTTTGCGGCTTTTGAGGAAGTCGGATTGGAAAACAGGAAAGCTGTCAGCAATGTCGGAATGAGGTATGACTTATAGTTGTCAGTTTCTAGACATTTTTTTCATGTTTTGTCCGTTACTGCTTCAAACCGCTGCTTTTAATTGACGAGAAAAATTGCGTTTCACCTTGAGAGGTTATGCCTTATACGAGACTAGGTGCTTTACAAGATTACACCTTATGAGGCTGTATCTAATATGAGGCTGTATCTAATATGAGGCTGTATCTAATATGAGGCTGTATCTAATATGAGGCTGTATCTAATATGAGGCTGTATCTAATATGAGGCTGTATCTAATATGAGGCTGTATCTAATATGAGGCTGTAAAAATTAACGCCATTGGAAATCTAGGTTGTGACTGCACATATAGCACTAGGCAATGAACGAGAAAAATGCATTTTTGGCAGTAGCAGCATGTGTTTTCATGGAGAAGAGACTATGGAAGAGTGAAAACATGCCTGAAATGATATGGAATGCTCAATTTTTAGCGCAATTACTTCAGCTTGTTATTGAATTTTGCGAGATAGTTTCAAGGGCATTCCTTTATGGGAATATTTATCAATTTCCGTACTATTTATGCGTACATTCTTGTAGCTGCTTGTACGGTTTGTTCCTTTTTCGCATCACTTTCGCTCTCATGTGCTCCAAACTCCTACTTTCTGGACGTTTTCCCTTCACCACAGCTATCTCTACTATGATTTTTAGGCCGAATTTTGCAGCTTTGCGTTTATGGTCATTTTCTGTTTTTGATGTAACAACACTTGCGACAACATTCAGCCATCATTTGCAATTTCTTCTTTATTGTCACACTAGTCTTTTTGGCTGAAGTAGAATTCATTGATGAGGCAGCTTTCTTGTCATGGCCATTGTTTTTATCCGTACAGATTTCGCGAGACATATCTGGCTCTTGGTGGAGCGCGTGATCCGAAGAAGGTTTTTATTGATTTCCGGGGACGTGAGTACAAAACTGATGCTCTGCTTCACTACTATGGCCTTAAATAACTCTACGAATCCGATGTAGTAGAGTATGTATCAAGTCCTATTACGCCCACTTTTTCTTCCCTTTTGTGTGGACTCAAACTGTAGTCAGATAGTTTGAATTAGTGGAGATTGACTCTCAGCTGAGTGGTGTGGTTATTCGTAGCACTGCCTTTTTGCAAGTATTAGCAATCCCCTACAGCAAAGTGTTCCATATTGACTCTTTGACACCGAATTTTAGGAGGGTTAATAAGGAGGGTGTTGACATTGTGCTAGAAAAGCATAAATTTGGGGGGTTGTTAATAAATGGGGGGTCAATGCTCAAAAGACAGAATGGGAACCCAAGCATTGCAAAATTATTAAACTTACAAAGACGGATAAACATGCGGAAATGCCTAAATAAGGAGATATCTCCTTATTTAGGCATTTCCGTCTGTTTACCCGTCTTTGGATAAAATACATATTTTTCATCATGATACCAAAACTTTTTAGATAAACCTACTTGCTTTTAGAACTTATCCACAAATGTGTACTTCTATTGTTGCTATCTTCTACAGTTTGCTTTGATTTCCTTTCTTGTTAATATTAGGGAGGTTTAGATCCAGTAAGAGTACGAGTTGTGACGGTGATTCCCTCTCAATATGCGTAGATCGGTTGCGCAGTTGAAAACCAGTACTCGTACTCGTGCTCGTACTCGTGCTCGTATTGATTTGCGATGACAATGCCAGTTTACGTATCCTTTGTAAAACTTTGAATTCTTTAGTTTGGAAAGAGTATTAGTAAAACAAGGGATTGGTTTTTTTTTCAAAATTGCTTAGTTGGGGAGTGCTTTATAAATGGAGGTGGGTGGTGAAATTTTCAAAATTTGCAATCGGAATCCCCCTACTACTCGGTGTCAAAGAGTAGAATATTTGTACTAAGTGACTGGCCAAAGGTCATGCATGTTTTGGTAGGAGTGAGTAAAATATCTGTAAAATATCTCTAGAGCAAGACCTACAGTAGTAGAGTTCTGTTATCAAAGGCTATTTGTTTCTAAGAGCTAATTCATACGATGAGCCATGGATGACCCGAACCTATGCATTTAGCAATTTGAGTAGTTAGTTCATCTTCGGTTCAGCGTATGAAACAACAGAAAAACATCGGCTCGAGCCACAGTCATGCAGTTCATTGGTTCAATGGCTCATCCCCTTCGGTCGCGCCATTGCTGAACCAATGATATAATAGGTTCGGGTCATCCATGGCTCATCGAATGAGTTAGCTCTAACTTGCCGAACAGAGCAGTAGAAAATTATGGAGAACACAATTATATGAAAGCCCTTAACATTCTTTCCCACGTAAAAATAGTCAGTCTTTTGTTATCATAAAATATCATAAATTATCATAAGTTATCATAAAATATATCATGGTAAAGAAGAGTTCCAGTCGACTTCGAATAGCGCTCTATTTTCATATTACCAAGCATCGTGTGTAGTATATTGTAAGTTAGATATTCATAAGAATAATTTGCAAACAAGTTATTAAAGACATAGAGATAAATATCAATTGTGAAACAGACTTAGGAAAGCAAACAAAGGATCAGAAGGCCAGAAACCAGAAAGAACTGCAAAATTTGTAAACTACTGGAACATCATTTGTCATATTCATGAAATGTTGAAATATGTATTATACTATTAAAAATGTATCAAATATTACTTTAATTTATGTACAGATTCTTTAAGTATTCTTGAACAATGAAAAGCTTTTCGGTTTTGATCACGGTAAGTTCATATTAGATCACTTCACAACATACGCGTTTTTTTTAAACAAAACAAAACACAACATTATAAGCAACCTAGTACTAGACAGCCTAAAATTTAAGAAACTCTTAGAACTACAAGGAAAGAGCCAAGAGACTTTTGACAAATACCACATTGAAATCGTTACTTGGTTTAACGTAAAGCTGTATCAAAACAATGTGAATGTGACATTGCTTTAGAATTTAACTCATACTGAAGCATTTTGTTTGTTGTAGGGCAAATAATCTGCTACATTCACGTTCTGTGAGTGCTTTCACAGCAATTTAGTTCGCTAAATTGAGAAACTTTTAGAATTTAAGTGTGGCCAAAACTTAAGAAACTTTTAGTACTAGGCCTTGAGCTAGGTATCTTATTAAAAGAAAACGCGTACGAGAATGGCTGGGCTCTCCTTCACTGCTTTCTTTTCTTGTTCATATTACAACTCAACCAACCAACACAAAATGAAAAATATGCTTTCAGAAATGTATGCCCCAGTACGGGGTCATTCATCCGTTATGTAGCGCTAATTTTACCGTTTGTGGGACTCTTTATTGTACTGCTCCTCCGTTGCATAGCCCGCCATATGAATTACACAATAACGTAGGAAATCACCGTACCCTCCCTGCTACTAGAGGTGGTACGTAATAGTTTCAAATATACACACATTTTTTTATAAGAAACACTATTTGAAGCGTCAGCCTGGATGCTTCTTAATATGTCCT
Organism: Cassiopea andromeda; assembly: GCA_018155075.1. Taxonomy (NCBI): domain Eukaryota; kingdom Metazoa; phylum Cnidaria; class Scyphozoa; order Rhizostomeae; family Cassiopeidae; genus Cassiopea; species Cassiopea andromeda. The sequence goes on from WIPJ01000648.1 coordinate 50,111, forward strand.
CAAATCCAACCTTTTCTAATTGTTTCTTGAATTTGAAAGACTTTCAATAACAATAATAACACAGACTGGGCAACTGTGATGGAAGAAATAGGATGCTCAGGTTATATATATATATATATATATATATATATATATATATATATATATATATATATATATATATATATATATATAAGATACAAGAAAAAACACAAAGTACATAAAGGATACCGCAGGGAGTATGCTATCCCATATCAGCCATGAAGCCTACACATATAAGGGATCATTCACCCTTTATGCAACACCACAAAAAGGGAAGTTTTGTGGAGCATTTAAAGGATGCCTTTCTATTTTGTCTCCACGTTGATCAAACACTTTCTTGTAAGAACAGTTTTTTCCAAGTTACTGTTTGAAATTAACCCCTTTTTCTTAATTTTTACTTAATTTCAGCCTCATGTTTCTTATAGACATGTTTCTTATAAAAAAACAGCGTGTATACATTTGCTCCTAGATTTATAATGCTGGGTTCACACTTTAGATTTTCATCTATAGATTCAGTAAGTCATCGACAAAACGAAGAATGTTGGCAAGTGCAAACAAAGACACCGCGTTCGAAGAAAGTCGATGACTCACTTGTCGATGAAGTAGAACATGTTCTACTTCTCGTAGATTTTTGTCGACAGATCGATAAAATTTCATTCTCATTGGTCTGTTTCCTTATCTCTCTTTCCATGTTTAATTCATCAGGTACAGCGAGCAAATAGTTTTCCAACACTAGTTTCTGTAGACAAGTGTCTACCCGACTTCTTCCTTCTTGTCGATGACTTTTTCAATCTATAGACAAAAATATCTACAGTGTGAACCTAACATAACTGAACGTGATAGACAGCTGTTCAAGCAGTAGCAAATGACACCATATCAGCTAAGTAAACGATACCGAAATGCTCCAACATATATTTTCATTGCGTGTCCTCTGGTTTTTCTTGTATGTCACCCATTACCAAATCAAATGGTAGTGATTGCGACCTTCTTCGTGGCCGTGAAGTTTGAGAATCAATACAGAAACAGCGACTTCTGAATGGTGCAATATTCCTTGAGACTCTGACAAACTCAGCGATGACTTCATTAGGTTCTGCCGTTGTCGAGTCACGCTTATCTGCGAGAAAATTGTACGTCATGCAAAACACTTATGATATCATAGTATATATATAACCTTCTTTATGATATTTGAAATGCAAAGGTATAAAATGTTAAAAAACCCCATGAAAAAATATTTGAATGGCCTCCAAAGCAACCAAGCGACTTCTTAATTTATTGCGGGGCACTATTTCTAGGCCTGAGTCGATTTTAAGGAGCGCTGCGTATTGAAAATCCCCAACCCCTAGATCACACGTGTCAAACTCAGGCCCACGGGCCGAATTGGGCCCGAAATATAATCGTTATTGGCCCGCAAAGTCATATCAAATATGCATTAAGGTGGATTTCCACTTATAGAAAATTTTCCGCGGACAGGAAGAGAAAAGAAAATGTTCCATGGAAAGGAACGGAAAATTTTCCTTTGCTAATTTCCACATCTCTATACGGACAGAAAGGAAAACTGTCTGTTGTAAACATGGTGGGCCTTAATGTGGCAACGGAGGAGCTAATATATCTTCGAAATTAAATGAGTCAAAAGAAAAGCAAAAGAAAAGTTGTGCGAGAACGATTTACTGAGAGAGAAAAGTGAAAGGTGAATTTCTTATGTTGATAAAGGAGATGAAGCTTCATGATCATACCCTATTCTTTGTGTACTTTCGCATGAGCCAAACAAAATATGAGCAAGTATTGACAATAGTGGCTCCTAGAATACAGGAGTACTAAGCGTTACCTTATGATATCTTTTTACGGATGATGCCCAAACAACAATTGCATTAAGTTTTCGTATCAGGCCTTCGCTAATAATGTCTGATATTTCAAACATTATCCTGGACTCCTTGGTAGCAAAATATTTGACCATGTCCATCATGACAAAGTAGCCACGCCGTGTTATATACTTGCACACGTCACGCAACAAAGCTGTCTGATTGGCTGCTCAAATTATACGGTGGCTTTTCCGCACGGAAAGGACAGAAAACTTGAACTTGATTCAACTTTCCTCGGAACAGAACGGAACAGAAAATTATCCTGTTCACATGACCCTCGCGCATGCCCACGAGCTTTTCTATTCCGTTCCTGTCCGCGGAACATTTTCTGTAAGTGGAAATCCACCTTAAGAGCTGGCCCGCAGTTTAGACTTTATATTTTATTTCAAATTTAATTTTTCATGTCAAGATTTGGTTGCTCCAAATTCTGTGTTTAATCAAAATTAAAGTTTGTTGCATATGAAAAGGGTAAGCATTACATATGAGTTGCAGTTAATATTTCAATAAATATTGAGTCTAGATCAGTGGTGGTTCCAACTATCGCAGACTGAGAGGATTTTGGGTGTCACGTCCTAAAATTATGACGTAATTTGTTTGCCACATCCATATCAAAATCTTGCTAGAGGTCCCTCAACCTAACTCTCACATTTTCTCATCGAATTTGGATGAATTACAAAATTGATCTTGGCGAGAAATGGGGGGAGGGAAAGACAAGTCGCTTCCAGTCCCCCCATGGTACCGCCAATGGTCTGGCCCGTGACTTTACTTCACTGCTTACTTTTGGCCTATTGTAAGTTTGAGTTTGACACCCTTGCCCTAGATGATAATCTAGTACGCTACTGGACCAGAGTTTGAAGCATCGAATAACGATGAAAAGGTGCGCACACACGCTAAAAGCGAATGCGGATCAAAAACAAGTGAGGTCTGGGATAGAAAATTGACGTCATAAGGAGGCTTAATTTTTAGATATCAAAAGCTGCGAAAAGTTAACTATTTTACTACACTCTCTTTTTATAAGAACCAATAAAATTGAGGTTCAGGCTGGCTATTCTTAGTTTTCCCAAATTTTCAGGCTGGATTGTTCTTAATTTGTTCTTAAATTAGCAGCGTGTAGGCCGTTGAGAAATACATAGAAAGGCAATATACAGCACAACATGGGATTATTGATTGATTGAGACCCAAATGCTATAACCAAGATGGTCTCTCTTGCATATTAATGGTTTTCATTAAAAAAATTTATAGGTAATTATAAATAGACAATGTTAGCACAGTATCCAGTTTCGCTAGGAGCGATTAATTTGCGAAAATCAAAGAAAAAAGTATCAAGGCTGTCAATTCTCTTCAGGTTAACAAGGTAAGGACATTTCATGTCCATTTGCTAATGGGAAGTTTCTGCATCATTTTCCAAAAATACGCTTTACGACAAGGCTTCAGGCTCAGCTTTGTTCTTAATTTGTTCTTAAAATGTTGCACCAAATATCTGGCTCGAGTTCTTATAAACAAAAAGCGCAGTTTGAACGTAAAAAGTTTGAAGTAATTGAAAATGTACCAAAAGCACCCAACAAAAGATAATTGCAGTAAGTTACTATACCTGATACTTTATAGAATCTATCAGTCCATTTTTTACTGGCAGGGCCTTTATCATGTTCTTCCTGCTTAGTTTTACATTCCTTACTACGCATAACAGTGGGAAGCGACTGGGATTTGCTCTGACCATATGAATACGGGTTCATCATTAGGATCTGCTCGTAGTCAAGAATTTCATCGAGCATTGGTCTTGTCTGCCTATTTGGTAAGGAGAAATGCTTGGAATCGCACTCATCGTCGTCTGACATCAGTTTACGACGAATACTGTCAATAAGACTATCTCTCTTTCGTTTCGGGAAGGAGTACGGTGTTTCTTCATCACTTTCCTCTTCCGGATCACCTCCATTCCTTAGCTGCGTTTCTGGCAAGGATTTGTGAGGGGCACCAATGTCCTTTGTTCTTCCCACCACTTCTTCGCTCGTGCTCTCTTTGCCATCCTGAAAATTATTGATGATAACGGTTAACTAATAAACGACCTAATAACCGCCCGGGCACTTATTCAAATTTTTTCTCGATCCGTGGCGGTTATTTAGCAGGTGCACTTATTAAATATTGTTCGGTACAGGTAACACGAACAGAAATTTTCGGCCATTCAGCAATCCTTTGCTCAATATAACTAGACCAAAAATCAGTACTGTGCAGTTACAGTGTCAACTTCATCATCATGAACGTCTCTGGAAACAATATTCAAAACGAAAAAATATTGTCATTTTGATCTGGCCTATGAAGAGTCCAAAATTGTAGGGTGACCACTCTTCAAATGATATCAATAATGAGCATCATAGTTACATGGTAAAGGTAGTCCCGTATACTTTCGTACGTAGGGGAATGCCTGTTAGAGAGGACACTTATCCTGAGCCATCGGCATGTGAGGTAGGGTGGCCAGTTCCTCTCCTCACCGCCTTTATCTCCCCAGTGTTGCCACCAGGTACCCATTTGCAGCTGGATGAACAGTGAGCGAGTATTCAGTCAGGGCATCGAGTCGGACTCGAACCGTAGACCTTCCGCACGGGAGGCATGCGCTCTAACCACTATGCTACCTCGCCTTATAGTTATATGACTACATTAGCATGCTTTGTTTTGTTAGACTCTATTAAACACATTACGCTAGTGGAATCGTTTCAAAGGAGAGCTCCCTCTGGCTTAAGGGGGGCGTTTATTCGACAAGGGGCTTATTGGTAAAATTTTACTCTCTCCCCGGGCGCTTATTCGGGTAGGGGCGGTTACTCGATCATTTACGGAAAAGTAATAACGCACCTTCACCTTCAATTCTGTATCTTGTCTTGCTAACTTCAAACTTATCTCTGCTTTGAATACTTTTTCTTCCATCGATGCCAGCTCCTCTAGTAAACTTTCATGTTTCATCAAAAACTCTTTGGACAATATCCTCTGCTCTTCGATGTCCTTTTCGTATTTCACTTGCATCATCTTTAGGTTGCTTCGCAACTGAAAGTTCTCCTTCTCAGCCTCGTCTCTTGCCAACCTCACTGTCTGTAAGGAGTGCAACAGTTTGTCTCGATCCGCTCTCAATGTCTCCAATGTGGATTTTACACGATTTACCTCGTGCTCTGACCTTTCAATTTTGAAATTCTGCCATGTTTGTTTCTCTTCAAGATCACCAATATATTTATGAAGCTTTTGAAAGCGGTTAGATAAGTTCTCACTGTTACCTTGCAAGGCACTTTTCTCCTGCTTCAATGCATCAAACCTGTAAAAAGAGCTATTTCGTTTGAAGTTCATACACTACAGTTGTTTGAATGTAACTATACAAAGATTCGTATCGTAATGTATTCCAAAGATTGCAGAATAGAGCCCAGCTGATAATTAAAACTGCTAGAGTAAAAGATAACTGGTCCTGTGATTGGCTGAACGTCAGTAATCTAATCTCGTTTGATCGACTAGTTATGACGTATAAGATTATAAACAAGTTAAGCCCTGAAAGTCTTTGGCATAAATTGGAGTTAAGATCAGTCCACTCAAAATATGAAACAAGGAATTGCCATGATCTTCAAATCGCAAGATTAAATACGGAACTTGCAAAAAATGGCTTCAAATTCTCGGCTTTAAAATTATGGAATGATATGCCTGTTGATATACGAGAGGCCTAAACTCTCAAATGCTTCAAAAAGAAATTAAAAGCACATCTATTGGCTGGTCAAAATCATAACTGAAAACACGACCCCCTGGAAGAGCAGCAATATTAGTATTACTTGCCATTATGCCTATTAATTTTTTCTTTCTTAATATATTATTTAAAGTGTATATATGCATATGTAATGTTTTAGTTGCTGAAGGGCTATTTTTGTGTGTAAATAATCGATTACATTACATACATACATACATTACATTACATGTTTGCTAACGAGAAATTGGCCTTCTTCACAGTACGTCGCTCCAATAACAAAAAGTCATTTTAGGCCCCGTTTACACTATAACGTTTTCATACGAAAACGATATGGAAATAATTTCGTATGAAAACGGCATGGCATAGTGAAACGCTATAGCATTTTCTTAAGCAATAGTGTTCCTTTGATGCCGGATAGGAAAATGCTTCAATGTAGACTTCAGGCCAAAACAGTACATTTCCATACCGTTATCGTATGAAAACGGTATTGTGAAACGGGACCTTAGATATCAACAAATATAATGCAGCTCCCTCGCATTCCCACATTGGAATTCAGGGAACATTTTCAAATTCTTACGGCCTAAGGGAGCGTTCACACCAGGAGCGAAATAGCGAAGTGTATAGATACTTGAGGAAAACTGTGATCGCTCCAGTTCGCTATTGCCTTGATATCATGTTTCTGTTGTTCACTTCGCTATTCGTTGATAGTGCAAACTAAATCAATTAGAAAAGATGACAGTGTTAGAATTGAATAGCAACCTCGAATTCAGCACTTCTGTCCATTTTTGAAACGAGTCCAGCTCTAGCTGCAATGACTCCTTTTCATCAGAGAGTATACTATATTGGAATTTCATCTTGTACAGCTCCCGTTTAAGTTCCTCTGTTTGTTCACTGCTCGTTCGTTTAAGTCTCGACGAATTTTTCCTTTCGTAGTCGTTGATTATGGTCAGTTCTCGGATGTTCTCTCGGAGAGTGTCATTTTTTGATGACAATTGGGCGATTTTCTTTTTCAGGTTGTCAATCTAGGACAAAAATTGTATCTGGCTTCATTATATTCGTACAAAAGAGTAATTATGAGTGTTAACAAAATCACTAGACTCGATAAATCAATTTGAAGATGCTAATGAACCTAACATTAGAGGTGATTTCTAGGGGGCTCAGGGGGGTGGAGGCCTCCTTGTTAAAACATTTGTTCAGTGTTGGGGGCTCACTCCCTAACATTTTTGTATAGATCATGCTCTGCAAAATGCATTGACCTTGCTTCCAATGTTTTGTATGGTATTGTAAAGATGAATTTCCTCACTACTATATGGCTATTGAGATCTTTGTAGATGTTGAGATGTTGGCTATATTATGCCATACAGGGGCGAACCAGCTATCGCAGACTGTGGGGGGGGGGATTTGGGTCCCACGCCCTAAAATTATGACACGATTTAGTTGCCACACCCATCTCAAAATCTTACAAGAGGTCCCACACCCCAAGCCTAACATTTTCTCGTCGAACATGGACGAATTAGAAAACTCGGAGAAGTAGGTTTGACAAGTCTCCCCATTCCCCCATCGCATCGCTACTGATATCATAGTAAGACTATCTCTGAAAATATGGGTGTGGCTCCAACTATGCCACATCCATTTTATAGCATTGCACATAGAGCCCCCTTGTTAAAATTTTTAGAAATTACCCCTGCCTACCATCATATATGATTGCATGTGGATTATAGCAAATTGACCCCACCCTTCTCCACTCGAGGTCAAAAACCTGGCGCGCAACTAGGAATTTTTGGAGGGCAGGGGTCCAATGCGCGAAAAGGGGCAAACTAAAACTTTCTAGAGAAAACATGGCCTTCGAATGCTGTTCTTCAGATTCACAAACGGAGAATATACTGTGGGAGGCTTTTCTGTTTCATAATGCTACTACTAGCCAAACATGAAAGTTCTACAAAAAAGAGCGCTTTCGTCATTTTACTGAAAAGGGCGGGGGTCTAGACCAGAACACCTCCCCTAGTTGCTCACCTGAAAAAGTACTACACAGTGGCAAAGAAATGCCCAATTAAGTCACGCATTGTTTGCTTGTATACCAACCTGTTCGTTGGCAAGTATAACCTTTCCTTGTAAAGCAAGCATCACCCTGCTTTTTTCCATGTTCTCTTTCCAAAGTTCTTGGAGATAGTCATGCATTGGTGTCTGCGTATTCTTGCAGCTTTCCTCTGTCTCCTTGGCTTGTCTGTCTGATATCAGATGCATCATTTCCTCCTGCATGTCTTCCATGCACTTCTCTTTCGTGTGCAAATCATCTGTTGCTTGACATAATTTCCTCTCTAACAGATTCTTCTCTTCCACTATTTTGCAATGCCAATATGTCATGTTCTTTAGGTCCACGACTGCTCGATCGAGCTGGTTTGCAAGAAACTCACGATCGAAATCGATAAGAGCTTTCCCATTTATCCCTGAAACAAAGGACGGCGGATATTCAGACATGTGTCTATTCATAAACCCATTTGTCACAAGTTAAATTAAGCTGATTGTTCAAATGATCGCTGCAGATTTTGAAACAGCAGTCTCTATTATAACGCTAGTCTTAAATTTGTACGATCATTTCTCTGCTAGTTATCCTTGCGACCATATGGAAACCAGACTTAACCTGGGGGCCGTTGCAAACAGAGTCTGCGTTGGTTAGCAAACAGACTCTGAGCAGGAACTCCGCAAAAAAAATTTGTGACTAAAAATCAAATATCATTTTAAGCACCTTTTCCTTTATTTGGTTCTTCTGAACGCAAACTGCTCCGAGTATGAATAAAACACGATTTGGTACTTTCAAGATGAGAAAAAGCCCTATCGCTTTGTAACCATTGCTTCTTGGATGTTATGATGGAAATCGTAGGTAATGGCGGATATTTGGGGGGGGGGCGGGTTGACGGGCGATCTCTCACATATATATCTCTAGGTGGTACGGGGGCAATGCCCTTCCAAATGAAAAAAAATTTGCACGGTTTTGCCCCCCAGCAGAGTTTAAAAAATAGAGATTTACATAACAAAATAAGGCTTTTGCTCCGCCAAAGTGATCTACAGGCTGGTGTTGTGAAGGGCCGCAGCGGAGGACTAAAAGGGGCACTGGGCTCTTGTTTCGAGCACTTCCGTTGCGCCTTCTCAGCATGCTCTCCCTATGCTCCCATTACCTACGCCTATTTAGTATGCATGCGTTGCATATGCTAAGTGGTTTTAGTATTGTATTGGAATTGAGAATTGAGTTGAGCAGAGTAGAAATTGATGTAATCGATCTTAGAATAATGTAAATAGCTTCTATTTGATTGATTAATTAGAATAAAAGTCACATCTAGTCCTTTTCTTATCCCATGCTCGCCCAATTTACAACAGCTCGTTTTCCCTCTCCAAGGCATTTCCTCCATTAAGGTGCTCACGATACCTCTGTATATTTTCTATTAACTAATAAATTCTTTACAGCTGGAATAATGTACACTTTCACAACTAGTTACCATGACATCAACCAACAGTAACTAACTAAATCAAACTACAATTACTAAAATAGTAAAGGATAGTAAAAGGATAAGGAGAAAAGGATAGTAAAAAAACTAGATTTCATGTACATAATTTACTTCCCCCTTCAATGTACGGAAACCCCGTACTTAAATTCAAAAAATAAGTACCAAAAGATTCGATCTATCTAAATAGTTCCTAAATTTCTTATTCGTAACCTCCCTAACGTCTAGGTTCCCAGCTCAGGTCCTAACTATCCTAACTAAACAAAACCAAACGACGTCTGTATCTAAATAATCAAGCATTAACGTACGCAGCACGCTGCCTGCTTAAAATGTCACTCAAAACGTTTGTTCTTTTGCGACATTCCAGCCTATTACTCTTTTTTGAATACTGCCATATTAGTGCAAGCTTTTATGTCGTCGGTAAGTGCATTCCAAAGGATGCTACCTCTAAATGCAATCGAGTTTGCTCCATATGTTTGCATTTTATTTGAGGTAACACCACTAGATATTTTGTTCTCAGATTGTATTCAACTTGTTTCACATTAAACAGGACCCATATATTTATATTTATAAAACTAGAGGAATTGTGACAAAACTGTATAAATATTCATTCAAAATTTAGAAAGAATGGGCGCCAATGAAAAGGCTTCCCCCCCCCCAAATAGTGTCAAAGTTTCTGCAATCCACTGCCTTTTCTATAACATTTTTTGGTCATTTTCCGACCTCCCTCCCCCCGTTTATTCCAGCCCCTCGCTGATTAGGCTTTGGGGATTTTTCCAGCCCCCCGACTAGCCCTGTCCACAAGATGCTCGGCAATTTTTCGGCAAATTTAGGCTTTCCTAGCAACTTTCAACTTGTTGAACAACTTTCAATGCATCGGGCAACTTTTAAGTTTTTGTGTTTCGATAGTCACAGTCATGTTTTTGCTACGAGTGAAACAAAAAAAGTGTAGAACATAGCTTATTTCGAGTATATATTTCTCCAATCTTTAGCTTTACTATTAGTTAGCACGTGTTTCTAAGAAAAGATGTCTCTAAAAAACAAGAGGCTAGAATAAAGCAACAATTAAGAAACTTTGAAGAAACACGAGCAGGCTGAGCTTCAAATGTTAACTGGAAAAACTGTGCTTGTAAGAAAGATTTTGAACAAAAACGTTCACTTTGGTCCAAAATTTATCGAGTAGTTTATCATTCAATGAAGATGGGCGTGGTTGAAATTTAAATTGGCAACTTTCTTGAAAGCGAGCATCTTTTCAGAAAATTTCGAGCAACTTGTGGACAGGGCTGCCCCCGACTATTCCAGCCCCCCTTCTATTAGGCAACACAAAGTAATTTTGTTGCTAATAATAAAAAATTGCAAAATCAGTTTTATTGATATTACTCTTACCGGTAGTCAAGTCCCAAATTTTACTGCTTCTCTTTGATGTATATGGATCTTGATGACTTTCTGAAATGTAAAAGTTTCATATGAAAGACGAATTGCTTACCTTCGTCTATACACACTTTTTATAAGAAACCACTTTATAACACGACATATACACGATCGATGTATTTAAATAACTTATGCTACTAACAGAAAAAACCTAAGGAACTTTTCAATTTGAAAACTGTTTGTAGCTGCAAATAATCAAAAACTAGGAAGCCGGATCCATTTAGTTACAGCCAAATCTGACATAGAGACATTTGTAAAACTTCTTTCCTACCTCATTTGTGCTTATCTGGGTTCTAGCCAACATTACAGGCAAAAATTCAAGAATGTTGATATTTCCTTGTGTCTGTACCACTTACAAGGCGCTACTATGTACAGTGAAGGAGCTATTAAGGAGCTTTCAGTACTAGAATTTGATAAACAGAGGTCCAAAATAGGTAACTATTAGCTAAGTTCTTTATAAAAAAAACGTGTATGTGGTAGTATTCAACCCTGTTGAGGTTCAATCTTGCGCTATTCCTGACCATTATTTAATTTCAGCGATTTTTAGAGCTACTGCTGTTTGTTATATTGCATCAAGTTATAAAATGCATATAAATAGAGGCTGGTGCTGAATGTAGCCTCATACCAGAATGCTTTGGGGCCCTTATAAACGATCTGTTGCACACATTTCAAATACACAAATAAAATCCACCCCAGGTACACACCTAAGGCCCGTTTCTGCATTGAGGTGTGGGGCATCAAGCTCCCCCGGGGGACCGGACAAACACTATGGTGCAAAATCACCAAATTTAGCGCTTCTATAGGAAATTTCTTTCTAAACAGGATACTTTGATGTTGTGGCGTCAAGCTTATTTTGTCGGCAAATTTAGGTTCTGCAGCATATGGATCAAATGTTGATCTGACGAGAGAGTTTGCAAAGTCGCGGCCAGTTTTCGAGAACAGACCAATGATACTTAAAAATTACGGAATAGAAAGTTCTACAAGGAAAATTCTACACTTCCTTTACAGGAAAGTTCTAGGAACGACCCTGATATGCCCACACCTAGACGCTAATCTTAACGAAATTATTAACAGAATTCCAATCATGGGCGTTCTCTTTCTTTTGATTGATGAAGGTAAAACAACGTGCCTAGGACATTAGCACTTTCCAAGAATCTCTTCCGAATTTGATCATGTAAATGTGGCTTTACAAAGGCTTTTGTAGACGTGGAGGATAAATCTCATTCATAGGCAACTTCAAAACAAAAGTAATATTCCTTACTCCTACGCTATTTACACCTGCAACTACGAGTGGAATCCCCATGGGTGATATCCTTGCTGGAGACATCCCTAAACCACATACCAAGATTTGTTATAATCGCAATTTACATAAGCTCTGTTGGTGTTCTATGTTGGTGTTCTATTAGGGAAGTAGAAGTACGTCAATCATCAAATAGCACAGGCGGGTAGTAATGACGTCACTCTCGTACTGGACGCCTGAACTAAGGGTCAACGACGCATAGCCTGAAGTTTAAATTGTGCCCTGCCATCAGGGGCATGCCGAAGTAGGGGTGTGGGTTGTGGGGTGTCACACCCCATCTTTTTATCGAAGCGGTCGACTAGCATTTGGCGTGCTATTAACGTCTTGGCTTGTCCGTAAAAGCTGGCGTTGTGATCATCACTTGTAGGTGATTCTGAGAAATTTAGTAGCCTATCGGTGCATTTCTTGTTACGCCCCCCTAAAACGTCCTTCAATACGCAACTGCCTAAAAAGTCCTTCAGCACGCAACTGTCTAACAACACACACACACCCAAAGTCAAGCTCTGGATCCGCCCCGGCACATACATATAAAAGTGGCCCTCCTTGAAAAGGTTGAAGACCCCATTACTAGACAGTCCACAGCTGGCAGTGCTGATAGCCCATGAAAATGAGCATGTATAAGGCCCTCTTCGAACATGAGAAACAGCAAGTTGCCGCGTCAGATTTAGAGGAAAAGGATCGGTCGATAAGCAGTGTCACCAGGCCGCCCAGATTTCACCAGACCGCCCAGATTTCGTTAATGCACATAGCATAGAGTCCAAGGGGCTGTTTGCATTTGGGAATACAATCTCACATGTATTGAACGCATATTCTTATATTTGACATAGGTGCCAACATTTTGGCCAGATTTCTGAACCCAGGGACAAATTTATCCCAATCAATAGGCTATCCTCACATTAACCAAAAGTAAATAACAGTTTAGAGTATAGGGTCCACTTTCCTCCGCACTTTCCCCCGCATTAGCTCTTGACATGAAAAGGCGATCATCCCTATTTCATGCTGGTTTATCCAGATTATAAGGCAAAGGGAGAGCTCCAAGGCACTATGACCGTATTGGACCATACCCTTTGTGCACTAGCGAAATCTGGGAGGTCTGGTGAAATCTGGGAGGTCTGGTGAAATCTGGGAGGTTCTGTTGCCTGCTTATCAATCGACCCTTTCCTCTAAATCTGACGCGGCACCTTTATGTTTCTCATAGGTGAACAGGGCCTAATACCGTCCTAGCTCTCAGCTTGCCTGATAATCTGGATATGGATAATCGCTTTGTGAAATTTAAGGGAAAAAATATAGAAATAGAGAGAGAAAGATGTAGAGAGATCGAGAGCTAGAGAAATATCATCATCATAATGATCGTCGTAGTCGTATTCTTCGATGCACTTCTTCTTCGGTGGGCTACTTTATCTTTGGTCCGGATTTCTTGATGCACGAGCGGTCTTTTGAAGCGTTGTGGAGAGAGGAGACATTTTAATAGCTATTAACTTTTATCTTTATTCCAACTTCACTGTACATATGGCTCGGGTAGGTGACTCGCGTCCCTACCATTGAACCAACGAAATCTAACTTATGTTTCACATAGTTCTAGTTCCTCTTACTACTCATCCTAATCCCAATCGTACTCATAGTTCTCTACGAGGGGTGCTCTTAAATAATGTAGAAATACTGAGTTAGGATGCATCAGCATTTTTGCCGACATAGAGTAATCGTTACTCAGCATAAAATACAATACAAGAGGTAATACTAGTTTATTCTAGAATGCCTAGTCTAGCCATGTATGACGCAAGGGTAGATAATCCTTAATCCCTAAAACAATAGAATGGAATATTGCATCATGCACAGTCATTATTACGGGGTTTCCTATGGTGTGTCTAGCTTCACGAAATTACTACGTTTGTATTATTTATATTCAACCTGACTTATTCTGAACAACTAATATAAAATACTTTTGGACATATGCGTGCGTCTTACAATTTAATGAATAGAAACTAACGATATACACATATGCTAACATTTCCTGGAAACTATAATGATTCTGGTGGCACATTTCCAGTCGAGCCCTCGACGTATCTCACGAACAACTAATATATGACGGCACCCTCAACCTTTTCCAAGCCTTGAGAGTCCAAATACCTAATGCACAAACGCGAAACGACATAGACCTCTACAGTCTTCTCCAAGCACTGTGAGTCTAAACAGTAAATAACTACATGTGAGACGTCCTAATAAGATAAAAGTACTTTCGCAAGCTACTTTATCTGTCCTAATTTTCCATGTATAGCTCCGTACTTTCATTTATTAATTAGCAGTATGACAGCTTTTCATCTGTCAAGAGCTAATGTTCAATGCAGGAAAGTGAGTCCTATACCCCAGGGTTGTCCAACGTGTGGCCCGCCATGTTGCCTGGTGTGGCCCGTGTTGAGATTAAAGCTGTTAAAAAAAGACATGGAGGTAAAATTTTCGATGCAATTACAAAATTAAATCGCAATTATTTCGGTTCATATTCTATAAAAACTTCCATCTTAATGATATGTATTATATAAGTGGCCCTCTGTCAATGACCTAAATATGAAAATGGCCCTCCGAGAAAAAGGTTGGACAACCCTGCTATACCCTACACTGTTATTTACTTTTTGTTAATGTGAGGATAGGCTATTCATTAGGATAAATGTGTCCCTGAGTTGAGAAATCTGGCCGAGATATTGACACCAATGTCAAGTATATGAATATCCGTTTAATACCCGTGAGATTGTATTCCCAAATGCGAATACCCCTAACAGCTTGAATCGGTAGCTTGTGCTGTGAATACGACAAGAATCTCGTCTGTAGAAGCCTGTTTTCATCGCCTTGCTCTGTAATTTCTGCAATACATTTCATAATAACTAGGGGGTTTATCTCCCTCAAAAGTACTGAAAAATAACTAGGGGCTTAACACCCCACCCTCAACTCAAAAGCAGTGGTCAACCGAGAGCATTAGGCAGCTCACAAAAGCTAATGTAAACAGCTGGTGGTGGTCAATGGGACAATCGAGTTTCAATGTACGCGAAAAGAAATAGAGAACTGCGGAGCACTTAAAGAGTGTGTTGCACTATTGATATCTTTCCTTACAAGCACTCTTTGCGTCACGGTCAGCGAAGGTCAAGTCTTTTGTATACAGCTTTCAAGAACAAGAATAGAGAAAAACCGTAATCTCAAGACTAGTCTAGGCAAGGCGAATAGCTTAGTATTCGAATATTCGCCTGCTTTTTAGCTATTAGCAATTCGAATATTTTTCTGAAAAATATTCGAATATTTGATTAAAGGTAAACTGTATTATAGCGCACATTTTACACTGCAATCAACTGCAGGTATCGTTTCCCTTCAAAGTTTAACTTTGTAGCTTAACAAAAACAAAATAGGATACCAATGTCAAGCATAATGTGTCTTGATATCTTACGTTGTGTTGTGTTGTATGCTGATCTACTTCCGCCTTTTTTGCTAAGTTCTTTGTGCTTGTGTTCTATCTGAAAACCTTCTTGGCTTTTCACATCATGTATGAATCGTTGTTATACTACTGTACATAGCTAATATTTACCAAAAAGATCAAATAAAAATATCGCGAAAAGTAAGAAATATAGGACTTCAGCGTCATCTTAAGAGATGAAATACCGTTAGCTGACCTAGTCATTTGACAGTGGGTTCCAAGCCGCATTCCCCCTCCTCCTCCCCTGCTATGCAAAACTGCTGTCCACATTTAGTTTTTATCGAAGAGTATTCCTTCCTTAGAGTAGGAAATAAGGACAGCAGATGTTCATAGGAACAAGACAAATTTCTATCTGAAGAGCGCTGGTGGCAGTTTGCTGGCTATTAATTCTTACCTTTTTTTCTTATTTCCTTGTCTTTATCCCACGTATCCATTTTAATAGCATTACCACTAAACATCATTGGCTAGGCTTGCCATCGACCTGCGTTGCTTGGATTAGCTTATTTTTCATATTTTTTACTATACGTTGTCTGTATCCACAGAAAGTGAACTGACGGGGTGCTCAACCTGCTAGGAAGTAGTAGGCCAGAAAACTTGGAATAAGTGTGCATGGCACTGTACTTAGTAAAGTGAGCTTCTGTAAGTTCACCAAAAAGGGCATTTCCCTCTTTAGGCCTTTTAGCAACAAAACTGAGATGCAATTGTAAGTGTTGAGAAATTGAATGATCTAGCAATGACAAGGCATTTGATTTCTTAAGCCATAGACATAACCTAATCTTGAGAGGACCCCTCCTTGAAAATTCCCTGCATACAATCTTATTAAAACATTTCACTTATGTGTATAAATTTGAGTTATTTTTAGATGGTATGTATGCTGTCATTGGTTTTATTTTCATTTTTGATTTGTTTGCACGTAGTGGAATTTAAAATGAGAACTGAGAACAGAAGTGAGAACTGAACTAAGAACTGATCTTCAACTATTCGAAAATATTCGAATTTATTCGAATATCGGATTCGGAATATTCGGTATTTGAAATCTCACTGTTCGTATTCGAGGCCATCCGAGGCCACAAAGAGCAGAAGAGGTCAATCATCTGTAGCCCTGAGTGGATTAGCTGTAGCCGTGGTGGGATAGAATTAACGAAATGCTTGAAAGTTTTGTTTAGTTACGTACGTTTTGATGTAATTGTTCTGTGACCATTTTAGTGCAGATAACATAGCACAGACAAATAAAACAGAAAACTCTAGCATTTCACTGAGCAGTGATGTGCCGAGGTACTTTTCGTTGGGGGAGGGTGGCGTTTTGACCATTTGACCAACTATTTTTACTAAAGAAAAGGTCACGTAAAATACTGTGTCCAATTCTCATGCAGTATGGCTGACTTTTGACCAACTTTATTGCAATTTTGAAATATTGGAGGGGCATTATGCCCCCATCGGCACATCCCTGTCATTGAGTTTTGCTAAAAAAGAAGGCTGTGACAGCCGCTTGGGTACACAGTGTTCAATAGATTTCTGCAAATCATTGACTTAATTTTCTCCTTAATTTTTCTTACGAAGATTTCATTATCCTCAAAAATTCCCCAGAGAGCTTTCGTACCCTCCCCATTAATTTTTTTTATTCTGGAATAAAGACTTGAATAGCATCGCATTGGAAATTAGAACAAGTCCCACAATTACTACGCTCAAAAGCAACGATCCCTAGGAGACCAGTATACAGTGGTGATTTCTAAAAATTTTAACAAGGGGGGCTCCACCCCCCTGAGCCCCCCTAGAAATCACCCTTGCCAGTATATATGCATACCTTTCCAGTCAACTTTCTAGTCTCTTTTCGTTATCATTAGGTATAAGTGCATTGAGATTTTCGTGTATATTAGTATCAAGTAATAGCTGAAAGCGTTTCGTGGGAAAACATGGTATGATGATGATTGAGTTGGGTTCAAAACAACTTCTAACAGCCATGTTTTTTCTTTGGCAAGTCAAATTGCCTTCTAACAACACTATTTTTTATTGGCTCATATTAAGTTGTCGATAGGGCATATTTGGGGTTTTTGGGAGTGTAGCTACCCTTATGACATCCCATAGCGCCATCCCTAAAAATAGTACAATGAACTCGGTCTAATTCAAACCTGTATAATTCGTACTTTTACTAATTTGAACAAAATTCTTATGTCTCTTGAAATTCACCTGTAATAATGCTGATTTTATATTCAAAGTAATGGGAGGAATACGCGCAGCGCAATGCTTCGCGCACATAGTAATTCGCCGTGCGCCATGCAATAAATGTTTATCTACGCTCTATAGTTTGTTTGGTTATTTCTAGTTAAGGGGCTATACAGGTGTTATAACTTAAAAATTTGATTTTTTTCAATATTTTGATTTTCACTTATTACTAAACAGAATTTGTCAAACTTTGCAATTTCACTACCAGCAATGATGTAGAACACCTCTTCAGCTTGAACTTCATGATTTTCCATTAGCAGCTAGGTGGTTGTGAAATAGGCCTAATTCTGTTTGGGGGTTCATTGGAGTTCTTTTAGGGGTTTTAAACTCTATGAAAGGTTGGTACTTCCCCGGAAAGCAGGTTTGTTGTCTCGTAATGGTATAGCAATAGTCTCGGCTTCACCCTGCTCGTGGAAGTTCAACATGGAGACACCTGGAAAGGGTTTACAGAAAGCTAAGAGGGAAAGTAGACGAAAGTTTCGAAGTCAAAGGTTTTAAAAGTGTAGTAGAAAGAAACACTTCCAGAGCTTAGCTGAAAATAGATTACGTATTTTTGGAAAATTACAAGATTCCACCTCCTCGACTGAATATGTTAGCTCTTCTACTAACAACAGTACTGTGAATTAGCAAACTTCACCGGTATCGACACTCACCTCTGAAGTAGCTGATCCTGAGCCAACACTAAAGTGTCCAAGAAGTGAATTGAAACTTAAATCTTTTCAAAAAACTGTGGTGGAAGCTCAACAGAATTGTATTGAGAGGGAATATACAATTCTTGGCATGGGAGTACTTGAAGGAATTCTCAATGAAGCATGTGTCTGCAAGGTTTGTAAATCAGGATCCTTATCAATTATGAAGCAGAGTCATTTTGGGGTGGTTAACAAGTTGAAAATCACATGCAGTAATACAGGTTGTCAAACAAGGACAACATTTTTTACATCTAAGAGGTCAAATATTGAAAGAAAAGAAGACAATTCATGAGGTTGAAAGAAAATTATCGCTGTCAAAAGAATTATGAAGGATCTGCTCTGGGAATGGAACTATCTGGAACAAGTAGAATATTTAGATGATCAATTCATGTAAGAATACTTAGGTATATAAAGTATATAGGTGATGGGGACTCTAAATCTTATGCTGCAATAGCTGCTGAAAAACCTTATGGAGAGGATCATGAAATCAAGAAATTTGAATATGTAGGCCTTGTACAGAAATGGGTTGGAACTCATTTAAATGAGTTGAGAAAATTACTGGAAATTCAAAGTTAGCAGATGGAAAAACTCTTGGTGGTACAGGGAGAGTATCAATTAAAGAAATAGACAAGCTTCAGTTGTACTATGGCCTAGCAATTCACTGTAATGCTGTTGATGTTAATATGATGAAGAGAGATATAAAAGCAATACTAAGGCATTGCCTGTCCACAAATGAAAATCCTAACTATTCAATGTGCCCTACTGTTCCAACATCATGGTACAAGTACAACAGGAACCCAACAGATTATGTACACAAGAATCCTTTGTCAAAAGCAGTGGTTGTTCATATTAAGCTAGCTTTGACAGGCTCAGTGATAGTGAACTTCTAAAGCATTGTGTTGATGGATTTGCACAGAATGCAGCAGAGAGTTTTAACAATATTCTCTGGCATTTTTGTCCAAAGAGTACATTTGTTGGTGCTGTACCCTTGAACATTGCCTCAGTACTTGCAGTCATTACCTATAATGATGGATATAGCAGTTTGCTAGGATTATTTGAAATGGTGGGCTTAGGTGTTGGAGAAAATACTATGGGTGTGTTCAAAAAGAAAGATCAGTCCAGAATATACATAGCACAAAGAAATTTAACTGAAAAGCAGAAGAAGATCAGACAGGCTAGCAGGAAAAGAAGGCTTGAAATGCAGGAGAGTTATAATGTAAAAGAGGGCATTGTCTATGACACAGGATGGTTTTACATTAGAAGTATTAGTGAAAAACGTGTTTCGTAATTTTTAACTTCATTTTTCTCAGAAGGCAATTTGAGCATAGGTAATAGGATTGTGGCATAAAAATTTCAGTTGGTTTTTATCATATCCATCCCAAAATTTGACATGTTTAAATAAAATAGTATAGCTGTGCAATGATGAAGAGAAAAATGATTTATATATGATATCATAATAATAACAAGGTAATCAAAATGTTAATTGATCGCACTAATTGTTGCACTACTATGCTTCTTGAAATTTCCCCAAGCTGGGACATCAGCTAAGAAAAAATTCTTCATCATTGCATAGAAAGGCCCATAATAAATAATTTGACACCTTGTTTTTCTTCTTAGAGCACTTTATTCCTGCAAAATTCTTGACACAAAATGGGCACCTTTTCGTCCTTTGTTCTCTGTTTCCATGGCAACAAGGTGTCAAAATTTAATAAAAATACTGTTATATCACTTTTGTACTTAAAAGCCTTCACTTCTAGCGTGAAGATTGCCTTCTTACTTTGAAAACATTGAAAGTAGTGTTAATACCTGTATAGCCCCTTAAGAATGTAGTTAGGCCAAGGAGTATCCGGCGACATATTGCCATTCCGCATTTTACATAAGCTCTATTAGAATACAAAGAACCCGTAATAATGACTGTGCATGATGCAGCATTCTATTCTATTGTTATAGGGATTAAGGATTATCTACCCTTGCGTCATATACGACAAGACTAGGCGTTCTAGAAAGAACTAGAATTACCCTTCTATTATACTTTATGCTGAGTATGGGAGCAGATCACACACCTAACAAACCCTTACAAAAACCTCTGTAATTCGAATCGCTGTTGTTCTAGCTGTCTGTAATTCGACGCCATTTTTCATTGCAAGATGTTTGTGTCATTCAATTTCTAAACTGCTTTCTACTAGAGATATGCTTAAGAATATTGCTTTGTACGAACAGAAATAATTGTCAAACCAAAAACAAGAAAATATGACCGATTTCTTTAAAAAAAACACAGGAAGACTAACGACACTGCCTATTTCGTGTTGCGTTTTTATTGCAAGACCAAATTACATGATGTTTTTATTTAGCTAAACCTGCTGGTCAACTTCTGACTGTATAGGTAATGGCTATAATCTATAGTATAGAATGAGGATTTGTGGGTAACGGAGACAAAATCCAGATTTTTGGAAATTACTAAGGGCCTGATTA
>WIPJ01000648.1:78490-91070 GCA_018155075.1 Cassiopea andromeda
ATATATATATATATATATATATATATATATATATATAACTCTCATATGTGATGAATTCGTTGGTGTGGTCCGTTTTTGCAACTTAAAGTTGTAAAGTGGGATTTTGGGGGTTTAAAGTAGCCTCTTGAATGAACATTGGAAAACCGGCAATGAATCCCCTACGGCCAAAGACTGCTCAAAATCTTCTGAGTTGAAATGCTTTGAGCAAACCCCCGTACGTTCTAGAGGCGTTTCAATTCTTTCTTATCCTTTTCACAAAGTCTGTCCACCTTTTCATTCGAGTCACAGCGGTTGGAAGCTTATCTCCAAAATAGATATAATATGGACCGAAGATCCCGCCTCAGCACAAGCAGACTCTGAGCATCCAAACACCACACAGTATCTTGGCATTTTGGCGGAAAAAAACCTCCGCAAATCACTTCGAGGACGATGACTATGATAAAAGCGATCCTTGACACGAAAATCACGTACTATAGAATATACAAACTCTGAGAAGAGTGACTCATTCTACGTCACCGATTCCCCCGTTCCAGGCTCTTTTGCCTCCGCGCCTTTTTGGCAAAAAATTGCTAAAATTTGAAATTCAGTTATGATTTGGACCACTTTGCTAAGTGTAAATGCAAATTTCGTTCTGATATTCTGATTTAGCACATCAAAAACTGTCGAAATATCGGATTTTTCAATTTGACATTCAATCGGATTCTTATTAGTTCACTTCACTACATTTTGATTTTAATAAGAAACCACTTTATAAAAACCTAGTACTTGACAGCCTAAACTTTACGAAACTTTTATAACCACAAGGAAAAAGCTAAGAAACTTTAGACAGATAGCACATTAAAATCGTTACCTGATTCAACGTAAAGCCGTACCAATACAATGTAAATATTACATTGCTTTAGCATGCAACTCATCCTGACACATTTTGTTTGCTATAGGACAAATAGTTTGCTACATTCACGCTCTGCGTACGCTTTCACACCAATTTAGTTCGCTAAATTAAGAACTTTTAAGTAACTTTAAGAGCTAAAATGTGGTCAAAAATTAAGAAACTTCTAGTACAAGGCCTTGAGCTAGGTTTCTTATAAAAAAACGTGTACTCTACATTTGTATTACCAAGCTACATTGGTTTGGCATTTTGTCACTCCTTATCCCACACTGGCCACCAAAATGATATTAAGAAGATTAATTCAAGAGAACAAGCAGTGGTGGTTGCAATACACCTGATGGTATTCAAAAACAAAACGGAACTGAATCTACACTATAAGGATATAATGAGATGATTAAACAAAGTAGTAGAGGTTTTCCGTACATCTATTCCTCCTTAATGTTTTTAATAGTATCTATAGAAATGCATAAATAAGTAGTACAGCACTACAAACAAATTATTGAATATAAATAATGATTAATACATTAAAACATGCATTGAAGAAATAATCCCTCCTGAGCGTTGCAGATAAGTTCTTGAAGCTATGATCAGCTACAATTTGAGTCATAACACATTTTTTTTAATAAGAAATACGTCTTTACGAAACATGAGGCTGAAATTAAGAAAAAAACTAAAAAACAGTTAAGAAACGTAGGCAGGTTGCGTTTCAAACAAAAACTTCAAAAAACTGTTTTTACTAGTAAATTTTTGATCAAACTATCAAGAAAATAGAATGAACATCCATTACATGCGTAACAAAACCTGATCATCATTTTTCTTGCATCACAATTGCCTATTCTGGGTTGTTATTGTCATTGGAAGTTAATTAAATTAAGAAACATTTGAGGCTGGATTTGACGAAATATTAAGAAACATCCAGGGTGAAGCCAGAGAGTTTGTTTCTTGTAAAAAAGAGCGTGTAATTATGTGCCTGATGTGACGCAGCCCATGTCTGTGCTTGTTTCATTTTGGTGGTTTTAGGCCTATTTCAACAATGCGTTATGGAGATGCCACACCTACATAGCAAGTAGTATGAGGGTAAATCTCAACGTTTTCCACTCTGTTTGCAAATTTTGTCATTTTATTGCGTTTGAAAATCCAAGAAGAGGAATTAGGCAGAGAGCAGGAAGTTAGGAAGTATTCAAAAAGTTGGGGGCACATGCATTTAGGGGCACCCTCAAATGCAAAAAGGGTAAGCTGAAAAGGGGCACTTTACATGCAAATTTGTGAAAATGTGGGGGCAAGTGCTCCCTGTGCCTTTCCTATGTTCCTACGTACATGCTACAAAGGAATTACTATTCGGTACCAAAGAGTATGTAAGACTGCTGTTGTAAATTGGGAAGGCGCAACGGAAATCCCCGAAACAAGAGCCCAGTGCCCCTTTTAGTCCTCCTCTGCGGCCCTTCACAACAACTGCAGGCGCTCAGCTTAGAATTGTCGAGGACAGGGGCCCAATCTGCGAAGAAAGACACATTAAAACTTTTAAAAATAAGATACAGTCTGTGATCATTTGCTGAAAAGAGCAGGGGTCTAGACCCCCAGGATTCCCCCTAGTTGCGCGCCTAAATTGGGCGCCATGCCTTTTTGGCCGGTAGAATATAGGCCCTACATCCTCCCCCTCAAGAAAAATATCTGATAACGGCATAAGCTACAAAATAGGTTTTCATAAACTTGCTTTGTGTATTTTCAGTAGTAAAAGCTACAACGTCTGAAGCCTACAACATCATTATAATAAAGTAGCAAATTAATAAAAGCATCTTGCACATACGTTAAATATTTGAGAAGTAAATACAATGTAATGCCATATATAATATTCGAACGTAATCATAATAAATAGCGTATTCAATTGAGAGTTTGCAACACCTGGGTTTGAAGCATCCAATAATTCAAAATTAAAATATTGGATGCTTTAAAGCCAGGTGTTGCAAATCCTCGATTCTGGAATGAAGGCAAGAATATTAAATGTGGTTAAAAAAGCCAAAAGTAGAGTGCAATGCATATATGACTATTTACATAATAGTGTTGAGCCAGGAAAGCTTACATTTTTCTTGGCAAGTTTTGTTACTCCGGCTACTAAGAACATTCCACCATTCTCTGTGGTACTAAGAAATTTTCAGACAACTACAAGATCGGTGGAATGAAGTTTTTTTGCCTCTCAACAAAACCTTTCCAAGATAGTGCAATTTTCTAGCAGGCATTATACGAAAATACTGTCTTTTGCTTTTTAATAAAACGTTAGGAGAATAAACTTTCTGGAAGTGTAATGTATTCTTCTGCATTGAACTTAGGAATGTTTGACTCTGGCATGTGAAAAGTTAAAACAAGGCCAAAAATTCCACAGTTTAGGTTAAAAATTTTGAAAAATAAAGTTAAAATATGATCGCCCTAATTACGATTATGTAACAGATCCAATTTTCCTAGGAAGGAGCCATTCAAAAATTATGTACGCTCTGAAGGGGGAAGGGTGTACCCAAAAAAGCGTACGAAAACGTAAAAGGAGGGAGGGGACTCTTCAAAGAACGTACGTACGCTCATGTAATTTTCAAATGATAATTGCTTGCAAAGCATCCTAAATAAATGAAACTGTCTTTTGAACATTACACACTCAAGATCGTACTCTCAGTTTTTTATACAAAAATATGTTGTAATTTTTAGAGGTATCAGGTGTTTATCAAATGTTGCAAACTTTGAGCTTACTGAGACACATTATGTTCAAATGTTTAGGGGGGTTGATAAATTAAAAGTACGTACCTTGAAAACGTACGAAAGGGGGAAGGGGTACTTTGAAATCCTAATCAGGGGCAGGGGGTACCTTGAAAACGTACGAAAGCGTTCGAGGGAAGGAGGAAGCCCCAAAATCAATGAAATTGAGCGTACATACGCACCGTTTGAATTGCCCCCAATGGAAAATGAGCTATGATAGATATAATAGTGTTGAAGTATTTTTCAGTCAGTTTTCTCTTGTATTTCAAGAATTTGATCAGATAGCAAATCAGGTGGCACAGATTGAGACCTTCCAGCCCTTACTCGTAGCGCCTGAGATTCCATACAGTAACAACGACATCTGTATGGATCCATACTCTTCGAGGGTCTAAGGTACTGAGTAATCTGTCTTTGAACACCGTCAATCACTGTGCCATTGCTTTCTCTGGTACCTTTAACCGCTTTTTGGCGACAAAAGTTAGGGAGCGATTGACCCTTGCTCGTGCCATACAAATGAGGATTCAAAATAATTAGGGACTCAAAGTCTCCTGCTATTTGCTTAGGCAACTTAGGTGGTAAGGTTGCAGTCTTCAGTGAAAAGTTCTCGTCTTCTTCAGGAGCCATGAGTTTGCGGCGTATGCTATCAATAAGACTGTCTCTTTTTCGTTTTGGGAGGCATTCACTTGTGATGTCTATCCCTGATATCAGAAGGTGATCAGTGTCTTCGGCATTTGCAGGGTCTTCTTCTTCTAGCTGTCTTTCTGGCGAGATTTGCTCTGAAGCTATGCTATCTTCTATTGGTATTACCATCCCTTGATCCACTTTACTCTCCTGAAAATTACACTGTCAATGTTATCACTTAATCAATACGAAGCAGTACAGTGCAGTTCATAAGCACGTACTCTGGCGTCTCTAATAGACGGGCCCCCGTCTATTACTTTCAGGAGAAGTTTCCTCCCCCCGTTGCTTAGTTACACCCCTTCTATTAAATTTTACAAATCGATCATGATCAGGACACGCAGAAAATTGCATGAAGCATGAAAAATTAGAAAAAGCATGAACCACCTTCTCTTAGCACTTCTTTTCTATTGAACAGTTGCGCCGACAATACATACCCCCTGCAATTAGAACCCTCTTTTTACTGCAGGCCAGGCGACATGAACACCCCCTTCTATTCACACCTCCTTCTGTTAAGAATTGGCCGATCTGAACACCTCCTTCCATTGCCTCCCTTTTATATTAGAGACTCTAGAGTAACTGGGGGTGATGCCCTATGGGCGGCAAAACCACCCTGTACCACCCTGTACAATCACTTCAGAGGGACAAAAGCCATATTTTCTTATGTATATCTCTAGGCTAATGATTCTGTTGGGAAGGGGCAAAACCACTCAAAAATTTCTCATTTGGGGGCATTGCCTTCGTGCCCCCTGAAGGTGCGTGTCTGACTATTAAGTACTAAAAGTTTGAATATTATATATTGTACTGTTGACAATTATGGCAATACACACCTTTTATGAGAAACATGCTCATAAGAAAACTGGGATTCTCCACCCTTCCGATAATTTCACTTAGCTTCTCCCCTGACAGTCAACACTGTTAGCATCAATTAGCTTTATCTTAATATCTTTATAATACAAGTTATATTTTGTTGTAACGTACCTTCAACTTCACTTCTGCATCTTGTTTGGCTAATTTCAAACTCTCCTCTGCTTTGAATGCTTTTTCTTCCATCGATGCCAGCTCCTCTAGTAAACTTTCATGTTTCGTCAAAAACTCTTTGGACAATATCCTCTGTTCTTCGATGTCCTTTTCGTATTTCACTTGCATCGTCTTTAGGTTGCTTCGCAACTGAAAGTTCTCCTTCTCAGCCTCGTCTCTTGCCAACCTCACTGTCTGTAACGATTGCAACAGTTTGTCTCGATCCGCTCTCAATGTCTCCAATGTGGATTTTACACGATTGACCTCGTGCTCCGACCTTTCAATTTTGAAATTCTGCCATGCTTGTTTCTCTTCAAGATCACCAATATATTTATGAAGCTTTTGAAAGCGGTTGGATAAGTTCTCACTGTTACCTTGCAAGGCACTTTTCTCCTGCTTCAATGCATCAAACCTGTAGAAAGGGATTTTTCGCTTTAATTTTGCGTACTACAACGCTTTCAATTTATGCAAAGAAAGAATTGGAACATAGCAGCTTGGTTAGTCTATAAATCATTTTCATCACAATATCTCTACACCTACAGGCGTATATCGACGCTATATGTAAATTGATACACGGAAACTTTGCTCCTATCTGAATCACACTCCAGTTGCTATTTAATTTTTTTTCTGTGTGCAAATATTTAGAACATAAACAACAATATCATAGGAATGTACCAACCGAACACAAAAGCGCTTTACCACACTGCAAGGACAATACCACGGAGTGCAAGATGTCATGACAACTCCGCAGACATTGACATTTAAGACATGTAGCTACACGAAAATTAAGTATACAACTACGATAAACGTACAAACACTAATTACTAAACATTATTTTTAAAATTTGGCTTAAGTTTGCTTTATTTTGTTCGTGGGGCTAACTTTGGGCAGTTAAAATCGATATACATATATGGATAGTTAAGTTAGCGACAAAAGTTGAATGGGAGAACCGACACCAACGAATCGGTGTTCTGAGTTAGGGAAGCTAGCTCCCTAGTATCGCTACGAGACCCGTTGGCACTTCTAGATGGGCCTAAAGCGAGCATTCAAACAACCCTGGCTCATGAGAGGTAGTGATGAGTACAAATACTAGGAGTATTAAGAGGCCCTTCAATAATTACGTAACACCCAAATTCGCCCATTTAACGACACACCAACTCCTCGTAACGCATCGTAGCGAAATCCAGTACCACCCCCTCTCGCTGTTGCGTAGCATTTCGAGTCTAAAGACGCTCCATCAATGTATTCATTATATACTTATTTTTCGTAGTAGCCATTACTCTCAAATAACAAATAATTACTCAATCTAGTGTTCTAATGTGAGAGCATATGACAGGGCGATTTATTTAGCACACGAGATGACATTTTTGGTACTTATGCGTAAATTCAGAGACAATGTCACAACAATGTTGCAAAAAGTGGAGGACACATACATACGCAAACAGCGTTAGAATTTAGGCTCAACCTTGATGTAGTTGCAAGAAAAGATACATTTTAGAAAAGAATCTCTGTTACTTAGCAAAAGAGCTATGACCCCCGCACCACCTAGATTTTCTCAACAGTTCGTAATATAATTACTGCACCCACTCACCCCTCAGGCGTTAAGAAATTTCTGAACGGCCCCTTAAAGCCTCTACATTCTCGTTGTACCCGTGTTCTGTTCACATTTTAACAACTTTTCAGCTTTATGAATGCTGTAAGAAGATGACAATACTGACTAGGAGGGGCGTTTTTCTTAATGTTTTCAAAGGGGAAGTTGTCTTACACTACTCCTTGGCGCCGAATTTTAGGGGGTTTAATAAGAAGGGGGTTAACATTTTTTGCTAAAAACGCATAAATTGGGGGGGGCTTATTAATAGATGAAGGGTCAATATTCAATAGATAGTATAGGGATCCAAACATTTCGAAATTATTGCAATTAGTTGTTAATATTGTATAAGTATAAGATATATAGCTTGTTTTGCTTTCCTTACTTATTAATATTTATTTGCGTTCACAAAGCCAATGTATTTTATTTACATATCCTTTTTAAAACTTTGAAATCTTTCGGTTAGTTAAATGTGGGGTTGGATTTTCTTTAAAATTGCTGAGTTGGGGGGAGGGGGTGCTAAATAAATGGAAATGGGTGGTGAAATTTTCAAAAATTCTGTGCCAACGAATACTTCATTCAAATATAGAAATAATAACCTCGAATTCAGCACTTCTGTCCATTTTTGAAAAGAGTCCAGCTCTTGTTGCAATGACTCTTTCTCATCAGACAGAATGGTAAATTTAAACTTCATTTTATGCAGCTCCCGTTTCAGTTCGTCTGTCTGTTCGCTGCTCGTTTGTTTAAGCTTCAACGAATTTTTCCTTTCGTAGTCGTTGATTATCGTCAGCTCTCGGATGTGTTCCTTGAAGGTGTCATTTTTTGACGACATTTGAGCGATTTTCTTCTTCAAGTTGTCGATCTAGAATAAAAATTGTATTTGGTCTCATTAATTTCGCGTAGAAGGTAGTTTTGAGCAGTAAGCGAATCATTGGACTCGATGTGTTTGGGCAAAGTACTCCCTGGAGCTAAAAACTCGGCAAATTTAGTTGACGAAAAGTTATATACTCGGAAAGTACTTCACAACTTCAAAAACATTCGGCAAATTTAACGCAGGTGCCCAGAGGAAAGCTGCAAGAGCTCCAAGATACCAATGCATTACTATCTTAAAGGACTAACAAGATTTGCGTGTTTACCAACCTGTTCATTGGCTAGTATAACCTTTCCTTGTAAAGCAAGCATCACTCTGCTTTTTTCCATGTTCTCTTTCCATAGTTCTTGGAGATAGTCATGCATTGGTGTCTGTGAATTTCTGCAGCTTTCCTCTGTCTCCTTGGCTTGTCTATCTGTTATCAGTTGAAACATTTCTTCCTGGATGTCCTCCACGTACTTCTCTTTAGTGTGCAGTTCATCCGCCGTTTGGTATAATTTCCTTTCTAGCAGATTCTTCTCTTCTACTATTTTGCTGTGCAAATACGTCATGTTCTTTAGGTCCACGACTGCTCGATCGAGCTGGTTTGCAAGAAACTCACGATCGAAATCGATAAGAGCTTTCCCATTTATCCCTGAAATAAAGGACGAAATATTGCTAGAGTTATTCCTACATGTACTAAACCATAGATAAAAGGCACAGGTTTACTGTTGGGCTATGGTGTTGTGGCAAAGAAATTCTTCTTTCTTTCCTTAGGAAACCTTCTTGGTTTCTACCCAGCAACGCTCTCACTTGCACCACAAAAAAGAAAATGTGCCAAGTCGACGAGTTTCATCGACAAATGAAATGATGAGATGAGAAATCTAGAGTAGAGTAGAACGACCTCATCAATAAACAGTTTTCGGAGGTAGTTGTAATGAAGTAAAACTTGCAACATTTTCTCCCTTTCTGGTCTTTCTTTGTCTATGCAGACATAAATAGGAAAACTAGCAAGGGAGATAATGTGGCAGTTGATCAGTGTGATCAAAGTACACTTTTTTTATAAGAACCAGTAAAATTGAGTTTCAGGCTGGCTGTTCTTAATTTTTCAAAAATTTTGAGGTCCAATTGGTCTTAAATTGTTCATAAATTAGCAGAGTGTAGAATTACTATTGGTTTACTTTATGAGGCCCCCAGAATTTGAAGCACTGGGTGTTATGAGGCCCCTTGGATCTTGAAACGCTAGGGAAATTTGTACTTCCCGCCTCCCTCTCGTTAGCCCTGGGTGTAGGCAGTCTAGAAATTAGATATTATACATGACAGAGTTTGATGTTTTGATTGATGGGGAGCCCATTTAGCCAAATGTTACATTTAAGATGGTCTCTCTTGCATCTCAACGTTTGTTGTTGAAAAATTTTTATAAATAAATACAAATAAACAATGCTAGCGCAGGACATAGTTTTGCAGGAGACAACTTATTCGTGAAAATCAAAGATGAGAAGTGCCAAGGCTGTGACTTCTTCCCAGGCTAACAAGGAAGGAGCATTTCATGACCATATGTTAGTGGCAGCTTATGCATCGTTGTCCAAAATACATTTTTACAGTAGTTCTTCAGCCTCATGCTTGTTGTTAACTTGTTCTTAATTTTCCACCAAATTTCAGGCTGGTGTTCTTATAAAATTGTTCTTTTAAAAAGAGAGTGTAATCGCTTTAGATTAGAGCTTATACCTTAGGATTTTTCTGTTATATTGGAAGACTACGGTCGGAATGGTAAGGTGGTCGCTACTCATGATTCAGTGAAGAAATGTGTCTGACAGTTACTATGAATCCATGCAACAGGGGTGAATTCAAGGGGGACTCCGATGGGTGAGGCCTTTTGTTAAAGTTTATACATTAATCTTGCTTTTCAGAGAGCTTGACCTTGCTTCCAATGTTTGTACTGTATTTCTATGATGAATCTCCTCACTGCAACATAGCTTTTGAGGTCTTCTAGACGTTGGCTATATTACACTCTTTTTTATAAGAACATGAGCATGAAATTTGGTGGAAAATTAAGAATAAATTAAAAACAAGCCTTAGGCTAAAGAACCAATGCTGAATGTATTTTTGCACTAGATGTATAAGCTTTCCACTAACATATGAACTTGAAATATCCTTTCCTTGTTAGCT
Source organism: Cassiopea andromeda (assembly GCA_018155075.1). Lineage (NCBI taxonomy): Eukaryota > Metazoa > Cnidaria > Scyphozoa > Rhizostomeae > Cassiopeidae > Cassiopea > Cassiopea andromeda. Next base: position 88,427 of record WIPJ01000648.1, read on the forward strand.
TGAGGAGAATTCACAGCCTTGTCACTTCTCATCTTTGAATTTTACAAATTAGTTGCCCTCTACAAAACTAAATACTGCGCTAACATTGTATATTCGTAATCATTTATAAACTTTATTTTAACGCAGTTTTATTATTTTATTTTCTGCCTAGTTGCGCAACCAGAGCTCAATGATTTTTGTGAGGGAGGGAGGTAGGTCTCTGAGTGATCCAGGCCATCTTTGTCAGTCAAGGAAAGGGTAACTGCTCCACTCTGTCCCCGTGGCTACGCCATTGAGGGCTGGATTGAGCTTTAAAACATATTGGCAATATACTGTAGTATACTATTAGTTGAAGCTAACCTCTTTTTGTTGGAAAAATTTTGTAAAAACACGAGCGTGAAATTTGGTGGACAATTAAGAAAAAATTAAGAACAAGGCTGAGCCTGAAGCCTTGTCGTAGAATATATTTCTGGAAAACGCCGCGGAAGCTTTCCACCAACAAATGGACATGAAAATGTCCTTTTCTTGTTAACCTGAGGAGAATTGACAGCCGTGACACTTTTTGGTTGCTCCTAGCGAAAATAACATTGTCTATTTATAATTGTTTATAAACTATTTTCAATAAAACATTAATATTCAGTAGATACCATCTTGGTTGTAACATCTGGCTCTCAATCAATCAAAACATCTACTGTTGTCTTGTATATAATCTTTGTAAGTATTTTAACATGGCCTACACGCTACCGGTGTGATGGCCAAGTGGTTAGAGCGTCTGCCTCACGATCGGAAGGTCGTGGGCTCGAGCCCCGGCCGAGTCATACCAAAAACTTTTAAAATGGTACTCACTGCCTTCTCGTCTGGCGCTCGATGACGATGATGATAAATTGTTAATAACTTTTGTAATTAGGCGTTTTGTTTTTTATTCATGATATGTTTTAACATAGTTTTGTAAAGTAAATGGAGGGCCTCTTGGAAACCAGCACTATGCTGAAGAGCCACCCTCCGTAAACCATATGAAAATGAAAAATGAAAATGAAATGAATGAGAAAGGAGTGGGGAAGTTAAACACGCGGAGCTACTAGTGGACCAGCCCCTCGCTGTAGCCCTCACTGCATTCGCAGACGCGTGGCCTAGGGCTATAGAAACGTAGATAGGCGCCGCCATATGCGCCATTGGCGCGGGAAGGACTTTGACTTTTTTGACTACACGCTACTAATTTATGAGCAAATTAAAAACAATTCAGCCTTAATATTTGGGAAAAATTAAGAACAGCAAGCCTGAGCCTCAACTTAACTGGTTCTTGCAAAAGGAGAATGTATACTAAAGTTAGACTAGATTGTAATCTCTCCATCTTTAAAAATTGTGCGTGGATGGAAATAGGCTTCACACACTTTCTGATATTGTACTTTGCCAAAATTTTAGAAATTACCACTGCCACACAAGAATGTAAAATCACAGTTATTATGGCAACACTTACCAGTTGTCCAATCCCAAATTTCACTGCTTCGTGCATGTGGGCTTTGAGGACTTTCTAAAATGCAACAGTTCCACATATTATAACATGAGTAGCTTTATATTCCTTTAAAATATACAGGTGCACGACTACACGGTAACTAGAACCTTGCCCTTTCCGCAAAACAAAAGTGCCCTCTGTCTAGGAAAATTTTGCAGCTTCTACTGAGCTAGAAATAGCGATAAGACTCACTACACCTGAAAGTAACAAAATGAGGAATGTCTCTACAACATTTCTAGATATATTTTTAAATTATAGGAGTCTGCTTCTTGCACAAATGCTATTTCCCAGGGTGCATTCCAGTAGCTCCTCACGTGTACGCCAACGTTGAACGGCGGCGTATACCTGAGGTACAAAGATCAAAAGAACCGTGTGCCAAGATTTGCATTTTGCTACACCAGAATGTCAAAAAGTATATGGCTACGTTTACACAGGGCCGGCCGAATATTTGAGCGGCCAAATATTAGGTCGGTTAAGCAGCCGACCAAAAAACGGTCGCTTGGCATTACGTTCACACGGGGCTGGCCAGTCAAGTTCATGACATGCGCAGAGTACGGATTGTGCCAAATCTATTTGTCATTCAATTAGGCGAGTTTGCAAACGTGAGAAATTGGCGTACCAAAGAAAAAGAAAGTGAAATGAATTTCATTTTGGCTGAGGACAGCGTATGATGGAAGTTATCTGAGGGTATAGTAACCATTGAAGAAGTACCTACTACATTTGCTATTACATTCAAAACCGACATAAGAGTTTAAATAAGTCTACGAAATCATTCATCCATGCTTTTATTTATCCATTAAAGGTTGAGAAACGTACAGTGGCAAACTGCTCAGGCCCGTCGGAACCGGGGGGGCTGGGGGGGCTTCAGCCCCCCCAATAATTTGCTAGTGTTTGTTCCTTAAATTCTCAAAAAAATGCTTTAACGGGCAAGCTTTAAGCTGATAAAGGCATTAGATCAACCAGTTATCCCAATAAATCATTTATTACTCGTTCATAGATGTATACACGCATTTTTTATAAGAAACTTGGATCAGCACCTAGTACTAAAAGTTTCTTAATTTGGCATGAAAGTTTCGCCATTTTAGTACTAAAAGTTTCTTATTTGGTTTCTTATTTTCGAACGCTAAATTGCATCATGTTTGGGTGCTGAGC
>WIPJ01000648.1:108076-150131 GCA_018155075.1 Cassiopea andromeda
ATATATATATATATATATATATATATATATATATATATATATATATATATATATATATATATATATACAGAATTCAATAGATGAGGGCTTCCTAATTACAGGCCGAGCAACTCCACTGAAATATAAAAACAGCTGTGTGTATTTGCTCTAGTACTGGGGCGTGCTGGGACTTTATCCCTTAGGGGGGACTTTCACAATCTAGAAGAATAGTGCCCCTCAATTTTAACTAAAATCTGAAAAGTGCCCGATATTATCTTGAAATTTCGCAATGACTCGCCATAATACTGATCCCAAGGGGGGGACGTACCTGCTAGCAAGGACGCCTGCAACACGGGGCGAGGGAGGCAAGATTTACCCTTTTGATAGAAGGCGTTTGGGCATTCTTTCTGTACTCCATTTACAACAAATACTCCCAAAATTGCATTTTCCGGTCATCTTAAAACCCTAACATTATATATATTCCTCTGGGCCCAACCATGGTGGACCTTTTGATTTGACACTGTGTATGAGAGAATCACATGAAACTTCTATATGTTATATAAGTGCTGTTGTAAGTCCTCTAACCTCATCCTCATTTATAAATTGCGAGGGAAATATCGCTGCAAAATTGAGAAAGTATACCATTTTAGTGATACCGGAGTAGCCTAACGATGATACCGGAGTAGCCTAACGATGATGTTTTGGGAAGACTAATTTTCAGGGTGCCCACTTGGGGAGCCTGTCTCATTTCGTCCAGAATCACTTCATGCGCCTTTGAATAATTCACTATCATTAAAGAGATTTATATTTGGTATGATGTCGAAGTCATATCATTGGTGCCCTTTGGATAAATCTTGCCCCCCTGCTCTTTTCTTGTGAAGGCATACCTGTCTTCTAGTCCCCTAGCGATGCTACTGTTCCAGCGAACACTTAGGTGGAAGCGTGCCCTATACGGCTCTATTTCTCGTTTGCCTCTAGTCGCTAATCAACAATCTTCAGTTTTCACGATCAGGTATAGCTATTCACTTGAGAAGCTTGACCCATACTGTTTAACCAACACAGTAACGTCATCACTGCTATGTCTGCGTCTATGGCCATTTCTTAAGTTCAGATTTCGGTGAAAAATGCTTGAAATATCAATGGTTTTGCTGTATTTAAGTGACGTAGTCTTACGTTTATCATTTGACTTTCGGCTCTTATTCTTCTTTCCTTGCTTCCCACAAGCATCTTGGTTGGCTCCATTGCTTGTCTCAGCACGTGCATTTTCACTGCTTTTGCAATCCGTATTGGATGAATCTTTGTTCTTCATTTGAGCTGAAAAGTCAAATATAGTATTGGCTTGTTGATCTACCTTGTAAAGAATTTTTGGAGATACGGATTTGAGAGGTGGGTGGGTGCGTTTGGCATCTGGGGACTTCAGATGATGGCGGAGGGAAGACGGTTTTTCTTTCTCTGCTTGCAGCAAGCTTTCCAGTGATCCTGTCTTCATTGCTACATTCATACTCAAGTCTGTTATGACAGGCAGAATCTGTCCTACCACGCCAGATTCTCTTCTATTCATCCCTGGTGCATCACCCACCGAATTCCAAGATCTGGAAAGTTCTCTAGCAGCTGTAACATTTATTGATAATTTCTGATTTTTCTTCTCCGGTTCATTAGCAACCCTGGCATCCGACTTTGCGGTGAGTTCTTGTTTTTCAGCAGCTCGCTCAGGAAACAATGCCAAGGGATCCCCAGTATCATAGAGATCCAGTACAACTGGCAATGATCCACGGTGTGTATGCGGGCCATTCTTCGTCTCATCTTGCAATCGCCGGTAAGCACTGTTGAGAATGGCTGTACTACTCCGCTGCTCCCTCCAAGGGAATGGTTTCGATGGCGTACCGATGCTACCTCGTTGCTTACATGTTCCTGGACTTTTCCAGCCATCAGTTTCATCTTCTGTAGCATCTAAATTGCTTTTGTTTCCCTACGATAGCAATTTAAGTTGATATTATCAAAACGCTATCGCAAAATTTCAAGTCGTTGAGGGCATATTCAGTTGACAATAATAGCATAGAAAGAGATGGAAGCCAGTTGTCTGTCATTGAAACAAGTAAATTGGCTATAGGCCCCACGTCTTCCAAGCCATGTTTACGATTTCTTAAGTTGAAGCAAGCATTAACTTAACATACCATCTCCATTTTGATTCACGAAATTCATGTGATTTTTAAGATAAGATCTCTCAAACATCAGTGACTTTTTCATAAAAGTGATGGCCTGTGTAGGACATCACACTGAAAATTGGTGGCCTGTTTAGGACTTCACGTTAGAAACTGGTGAAATGTTTATTACTTCGCAATAAAAATTGTTGACCAGTATAGGACATCACAGTGAAAATTGGTGACCTGTTTAGGAGTTCACATTAGAAATTGTTGAATTGTTTATTACTTCATATTAGAAATAGGTGACCAGTGTAGGTCATCATATAAAAAACTGGTGACCAGTGTAGGATATCACATTGAAAACTGGTGACCTGTGTAGAGCTCACATTAGAAATTGGTGAATTGTTTATTACCTCAAATTGGTGACCAGTGTAGGCCATCATATAGAAAATTGGTGACCAGTGTAGGACATCACACTGAACATTGGTGACCAGTTTAGGAGCTCGCATAAGAAACTGGTGAAATGTTTATTACTTCAAATTGGTGACCAGTGTAGGTCATCATATAAAAACTGGTGACCAGTGTAGGACATCACACTGAAAATTGGTGACCTGTTCTGGAGCTCACATTAGAAATTGGTGAAATGTTTATTACCTCAAATTGGTGACCAGTGAAGGTCATCACATAAAAACTGGTGACTAGTGTAGGATACAAAGCTAAACGTTAGTTTCTCACATTAAAAATTGCAGCCTGTTTGGAATCAAAATTTAATCCCAGGCAAGACGTTTCAGAACCTTTTCATGCTTCTAATTCAATACTGCATTAAGAATGGAAATCATTTTTTCAATTTCTTATTTAATCACGACATCCATTCAGTAAAAATACAGAAATCCTTATTACAAATAAGGGTCCTAATTATAGAGATAGTGAATAAGTTAACTAAACAGACATAAAACCAGTACTGTTCTTACATGGATTCGTGCGCTAATAGTTTTAAATTTTTCCTTCAGCTTAAAAAATGATTTGTTAGCCCATTCTTAAACCAGGTTAGTGTATTAGACTCTCTTATGTGTGTTGGGATAGAATTCCAGGTTCTTAGTCCAGTGTAGTTAAAAGTTTTTCTACTGAAGTCGAGATTACGCCTTGGAATTTGGAGATCGGTCTTGTTTCTTGTACCATACACTTGTATATCATGGATCTTTCAGCAAATCTATCGTGTAGGCTCTCAGGACATATCTTGTTAATTATTTTAAACATCAGAACCGACCTGTCAAATTGTATCATCTGCTCGATGCTAAATATTGGTCGAATAAAAGAGTTCTTTATTTTTGATGCTTCAATAAACATCAGAACCCAGAAAAAATCAAGGCGGCACAACTGTGAGCCGAAGTAAGGCTCTTTGTGTTCATGGCAGTTCTGAAGAAGGCTCAGTATTTTTGCAAAAATCCAGCTTGAGGAAATTTCTGGTACATGCAAATGAAGCGGTTAGCTTGGGTGGCAAACCCATTATAATACTATCTCTATGGGCAAAGCACAAACTGGAGGGATTGATTTGAATGAAGTTGAATTACGTTGCTCTTCGGCACCGAATAGTAATTGGGGTATACTAAGGAGGGGGGTTAGGGTTTTTGGTAAAAATGCATAATTTGGGGGGTTGTTAATAGTTGGGCGGGGGTCAATGTGGTAATAGATAGTCTGGGGACCCAAACATTTCAAAATTATTGCATGTAGTTGTTTGCATAGTATAAGCATAAGGTAAATAGTTTGTTTTTATTCCCTTTGTTGTTAATATTGATTTGTGTTCACAAAGTCAATGTGCTTTACTTACTTATTCTTTGTAAAACTTTGAAATCTCAAAGTTAGTAACACTGGGGGCGGGATTTTTTTCAAACTTGCTTAGCTGGTGGGGTGTTTATTTGATGGAAATGGGAGGTGAAAATTGCTATCGGGTCCCCCTTCTATTCGGTGCCAAAGAGTGAACTGGAAGAACAACAAAGCAAGAGGCATTTTGGTTTTGTTTAGTGAGAAAGGTCCTACATATAGATATAGCTGTCGGACTTCTGAGCTTTTGCTCATTTTATGGAAAATCAACATCACATAAATTTGTTACATTCTATTTGCACTAAATGAAATTTTACACAAAATTATTATAAGTCATTGCTTTCTTTGAAAGTAGTGCTTCACTGCTCTTAACAGTAAATGAATATTATTTCAATACTGGATTCAATATTGAATTCAATACTGGACTTTCCTCGATTTTACCTCCGTTTCCCCCACTACTTTAGGGCTAGGAGGGTGCCTCTGAGAGCACTTTTAGTTCTGGCACGAGCATTTAGGACCGGATGCCCCTCCTGACATCACCAGTGGCCAGCTTTGGGCCTCGAACCCAGGACCATGTTGGTCTGAGTCGAGTGCATTACCGCTAGGCCACGGCTGCTCTGAATTCAATACTGGAATAATTCATTCAATACTGAATTTCTGATATCCAGGAAAGTCATTGGGCTCATATGCAATGAAGTTTCCAGTCATCTGTGTTTGTAGAAGTTTCTATAAATTCAAGTTCATTTTTCTTCAACAATCTTTCTTCTGGTATGGAATAAGAATAACTATTTTTTCAGATATTCATGCAATTTTTTGCATTGTAATTTAGTGCGCATGTGCAAAAAATACAGCTCAAAGATTTTTGCAAAGAAAACCCTAGGAAATGTTTGGTACTACAACCAAGGAAACACTTAGAGAATCTTAGACCCTGTTTACATTAGAGAAAATGGAACGGTTCCAGTTAGAACCGAACAGTCCCATGCCTCTTGTGTAAATGCAAAACAGTTCCAAATGGTTCCAGAAGTAAATACAACCTAGGAGGAATGTGTACTGTGGAGGAGGAATGTGTACTCAATCATAAAAATCCAGTTTTCTTTGGTATTTGGCGCTTGAAATAATAAAGCAAGCAAGGGAATCATCATCTATTTTCATATCTGTTCTCTTTTGGCTCGGTTACATGTGGTTCTGCCCGTGTTCACTGGAACCAAACGGAGCAATGGAACCGTTCCTTCAGCAGAGCCAAACGAGCGCGGATAGCGGTTCCAAATGGAACAGTTCTAGTATAAACGCAATGCCCTTTCGTGCCAATTTTGGAACGGTTCCATTTGGAATCGTTCCATTTGGAATCGTTCCATTTGGCTTCAGTGTAAACAGGATCTTAACCATAGGCCAAATCTTAACTTTCCTATACGAAAATACTGTTGATGGTACCTACTCGATTTTACCTCCGCTTCCCCCAATTCCTTGGGGCTTGGAGGGTGCCTCTAAGAGGGCTTTGGTTCTAGCACGAGCATTTAGGACCGGATGCCCTTCCTGACGTCACCAATGGCCTGCGATATGCCTTGAAACCAGGACCATGTTGGTCTGAGTCGAGTGCATTACCGCTAGGCCACGGCTGCTCTAAAATACTGTTTATGGTAATGGCCTTAAAAAATGTATGAGCTATGAAGATGTTCATTATTAGCTACCATGAGTTATGGCAGCACTCCTAGGTAACAAGAGTAATAAATCCCTCACCTCTGGACTCTTCGGAGAGTTTATTGGTGCCATTTGATTAACACTCTCATATTCTCTCAGTTTTAAACGCTGCTTTTCGTTTTCCGCGGTGATCATTCGAAGATCCTCGCGAACAACATCCATTTCTTCATGAAGTTGTCGATAATCATCGTGTAACATTTGATTGATTTTTAACTGGGCTTCGATTGCATCATCTCTGGACTGTTGTAATTCTTTCTTCAATCTCAGCGCTTCATCCCGCTCTTTAACTGCGTTGTTACGCTCAGTTATCGTAAGCTCACGCTCGCGCATCATGGCATCTCGCTGCTGCTTTAGGGTTTTACATTCCTGCACCAATCTCATGTTTTTTCTCTTCTTATCATTTAGCTCAAGGTATGCCTCTTGCAATTTTGCTTGCAGAACTTCCTCTTTTTCTCTCAGCTCATAGACAGTGGTCGAAAAGACCTCTTGAAACTCTATCGCTTGCTCTTTCTGTTCGCAAACGCTGTCGAATTTTGCATTGAGTGCTTCGGTGACATTGCGAAATTCTCGTAACTCCTCTCTAGCTTCATCCCGCTCGTCTTGCATCTCTGAAAGTTTCAACTTCAGCTCGAATATTTCACGACGAAGATCTTCTCCTTGCTTGATTTGATCTGTCTGTTTTCGCATCTTCTCTGACATTTTTCTTGAGTTGCGTCTTTCCCAATCGTAATTTATCGTCAGTTCTCGCATTTGTTGAAGTTTATCTTCGTGCCTCTGCTGCAGCTCAAGGTAGGCCATTCTCTCCTTCTCAGCGCTTCCTACCGCCTGTAGCAAGCTTTCTTGAAGTGATATAATCCGATTACTTTTATCAGCGTTTTCGGCCATCAATTCCTGAATGTATCGCTGAAGGGCTTGCGAGCTTTCGGAGGATCTTGCACGCCCCGGTAAAGACATGGCTTTTGTGATTTCTAGCTGCTCTTTTAGGTCTTTCAGCTGCTGCTGCTTGCTTTCTATGTCAGTTGTTGCCTCCATGAACTTCTTCTCCAATGCATTTTTTTCATGGACCATTCTGTTGTGCACAGATGTCAACATCTGGAAATCAGAAGTCGTGTTTTCTAGTTGTTTTGACAAATACTGCCTGTCAAAGTCAATCCACTCCTTCTCGGCCAATCCTGCAAGCATAAAGCGAGAGTTTGTAAGACAACATTTACACGGGATCACATCCAAAACGATCCAGATAGATATTGGTCCGGATAGGCCTGTTTACACTTACACTGGGCCAGTTGTATCCGCATGCTGTTGGTTCGACTATCCGAATACTTATGGGTCCAATTTGCAAGCGGACCCAGAAGTGTTCGGAAAGTGGAACCAAAATCATCCAGTTTACCTGGTTTCATGTAAACACACAAAATACAAAAAAGTATACATTTCTCTCTCTTGAGTAAAGACTATGATAAAGATCTCTAACCGGTGTGAGTGGCCAAGCGGCCCAACCAGTTCCATTAGCTTAACTGAAGTTAAGCATGGCTGTGTACAGTCAGAAACTGGATGGGCGACCTTCAGATGCATGACCAAAACAGCTCACTCCACCGTCCTTCGGAAGGGACGTTAAACTAGGGGCCCCATACCTGGATGCGGTATAAGCTAGGTATAACAGCCTACTCAAAATAAAGTAAACAAAAAACAACAACAACAACCGACTCTTGGATAGGATTTCGTATATGTCGCGTATATTTGCATTTTTAGTTTAGAGTATGTATATAGGTAAAGAAATTCAAAATAACTGAAAAGTTTCGCACATAAAAGGTACTCCATTTTTATAAGAAACCCATAGTTTTGCCTGAGCCTCAATTTTCTTAACTTTACCCGAAATTGAGCCTGAGATATCTTAAAATTTTCCTAACTTATACTGAAACAAAATTGTTAAAATGGGTTACAATTTCCATGATAACGCTGTATACTCGAATTTGAATTTCATCTTCAGCATTTTGAATGCAACAATGATGTGTAATATCGATTTCTGGCCAACAAAAACACTCAATTATGGAAATTGAGCCTTGTGATTTTTCTCAAGATTTTCTTAAGATTTTCTTACGTTTGAGCAATATTTTCGTACAAACTTTCTTCTTATAAAAAATCGTGTAAGCTATCACTACTTAGAAAAATATATGATAGACAGTAAAAAGGAAATGACAATCAAACTGCATCAAATAGCGAGATTTCTCAAAAGTAGCCAAGAAGGGTAGTTTAGCTTCTCTGCTGAGCTCACTCCATAATTTTGCTCTACGATAACAGGAAGCGTCTTGATTCGAAGATGTTCTAAGTAAAGGCATCTGAAAATTTGTTTCACTAGAGCGAAGGCTTCGACCATTACCTTCAGAGCGTTTTGTAAAGAGTTCCTTTAAATGCTGAGAAACAAGTGAAAAATTAAATATAGATGTGTCTATTGTACTTTATCTTATCTTATAATGCATGGGTGTCAAACTCTGGCCCGCGGGCCAAAGTTGGCCCGCCGTGTAATTTCATTTGGCCCTTGAGGCAATATCAAATTAACACTAGAGCTGGCCCGCCGGTATTATAAAGCGGTGGAGCTGCTCTAACGCCGCATTTTTTGTTGTTGTTAATTTTGCACTAGTAAACGTTGCTTGTTCCATATTCATGCACTTTCTTTTGCTACTTTAAAGCTTGAACGTTTGATTGATTTTGTTATTGTTATTTTATTTTCAAATTTATTATTAGCCTGTGAAGATTTTATATTAAAATACCTCAGAATTTTACCTCGATTTTGTCAAGTTATGTAAGTCTTGCTTGTTCAGTATTCATTGCAAAATTGATTTGGGCACCTATTAAAAGGATACTTTATTCAACCTTGGCCCGCGACTTCAGTTCAGTTTTAAATTTTGGCCCACTCTATATTTGAGCTTGACACCCCTGTTATAATGTGTCCGCTACCTAGCTTTCAATTCAACTTCCTTACCCTAATATGTATCTACTAATAGAGTACCGGAGTGATGATGTCATACAAATCTATTTTTAGAATTTCAGTTTTTGACCACATGGCGTGAAAGAACAGCGCAAAATAGGCATGTGTTGATAATTTTAATTGAATTGTGTCAAAATGGGATGAAATATGGCCATTTAATGACAGGAGACTTGCCATACAAACCACTGTATTTTCGGCCTGGATCTTAACGTTTAGAACCAGCCTCAAAATATAGTGATTTGATAGGAACTATGTCCGTATTCAATTGCCTACATTTCGGTCATTATTTCTCAAATCGAGCTGAAATTTGTCGCTAATAGCTATTTCAAACAGCTTTTTCAGAATTTAAGGCCAAAATTAAAATATTCTAAAAATAGAATATTCATGACGTCACACTTCGGTACTCTATTATACCACAACAAAGATCACGTGACATACATACATAATGCAATGACTACAACACTATTGTCTTTATGAAGTAAAGGAACAGCAGATGCATCATAATAACTATTCGTTACTATTCTTAAAGCTTTATTCTGGACCTTGTGGAGAGGACAACGTTTAACAATATTCTGTCAACTCACTGCCCATTTCATTTATAATCCTGTCTTTAATGTTCTCGTATTAAGAGATACATGAGTATTTTACGGTCGTCCAGACGTTCGTTTGTTTTGCACAAATACCTCGCACCAAATCGCAGTAAAATTCCTCGCGTAAAACCACTCCTTACCGTTGAGAACGATGTAAATGGGCATTTAAGAAATTGCTTTTTGAGAACTCTAGGTTTCACCTTGGTATGTCCAGGTCTAACTGATTTCTTGCTGAGTAGCTCGATAACTGAGATCTGGGAACAAATCTACCTATTAGACCGTCCGGGCAGGACCATTCACTAATTTATAGATCATTACTGCTCTGTCAAATTGTATTATATTTGAAACTGACAGCCAGTTGCATCTCCATCCACCTTTTAACTTTCAAACCTAGAGTTCTCTATCAAAGTTTTTGCTCTAGCTTTATATGTTGAAAATTTTGGAGTTTTGTATTCGATAAATTGCTCCATATTTCGTCACTGTATCTCAGATGACTTTCAAACAGTGCCTTATAAACCTGATCAAGTTCAGACTGTGTTAGTATATTCTTCAGTTTCTCGAGGGACAAGAGAACAGCTATAATTTTACATTTGAGCTTTTTATAATGGTCATTCCATGTTAGGTATTCGTCCACCGCAATCCACAGGTATTTGACTTTGCTAACTCGCTTGATTGGTTCTCCATTTATACTGAACACTTTTGTTCTAAGGATATTGTTGTTTTGTCGTTTGTGATCCACTACCATACACTCCGTTTTGTCAGTGTTTAAACTCAGCTTACTCTGCTGTAACCATTCTGCAATTGTTCAACCTCAGCTTTGAGATCATTGCAGAGTTCATCAATATCTTCTGCAGAACAAGTTACACTGGTATCATCAGCGTACATATTTGAGGTACATTTTTTGAGGCATTGTTCGAAGTCATTGACATACAGAACGAAGAGGAGAGGCCCCAAGCACGAGCCCTGAGGAATATCACATTGAACAAATTATAGGCTAGATTTTTGGCCATTAACTTGATAGTATTGCTTTCTATTTATCAAGTAGGACGTAAACTACCGAAGAGGAGTCCCTGCTATTCCATACTTGGTTTCGACAAGAGAATGCCATGGTCTACGGTATCGAATACCTTCTTGAGGTCAAAGCAATATGCTTATGTTAGTTTTACGCTTATTAAAATTGCAAAAACATGAATCCGTAATATTCAAAAGCCCTTTCAAGGTGTTATTCAAGTTTAAGAATGCATGTTGGCACTTAGAAATCTGTTTTGTGCTTTTAAGTCGTTTGAGACTTGATCATTTCCCAGCTTTTCTAGCAATCTTGAGATTGCAGATAGTACAGTTATGGGGGCCTATAATTGTTCATATGATTCTTCTTTTCTTCTATACACATAAAAAATTCCATTAACAATTTACCAATTGACAAGCTACTATACGATACTTCAAGGACGATACCAGAGGGTGCAAAATATCATGACTAACTCCTGACTTATAAGGTACCCCTCTGGTCGAAAACTAAATGAGATTCATAGTTTGTACACAGTTTGTGGCACATTGATCATTTGGATGTTCGGCCAGAGGAGTACCTCAACATGATTCTAAATACAACAACTAAGCAAAAATATAATAGCAGGAGAGAGATTAGAGGGTTATGATACTAGGTCATTCAAAACATTTGGAAGTGTGGACTTACTTCAGTATTGCTCTGAGAATTTTCACATTTGAATCAAAAGACAACTTTTCATGGCCATAGAGGATGACTTTAGCAGCTCTTCATTGCAGAGGCGTATGGTACCATGAGGCAACAATATAGCATTTCTACTACTGAGAAGATCACATCTAAATGCATTGTAAGCGTGGCAGAGCAAGAAGTAGTGTTCTGTGTCCCCGACACCGTCATTTATTGGACACATTTATTATTCATTCATTAATTATTCTTCTGACCTGACTTGAAGATAGAGGTAACTCTAGCCATCTTCCATACATCTGGAAAATTACCCATTTTGAATGAGGAGTTGAATACTGCTGCTAGGGGCTTACTTAAGCTTCCTGCTGCATCTTCCAGTAACCTTACAAAAACTTTGTCATAGCCTGCAGATTTGGAGCAATTTAGCTTTTTTATTTCTTTCTCTATTGTGTTTGGATCAACTGGCTGAAATTCGTGACAGGGAGATGTCGTTGTTTTATTTAAATTTACGTACTTTAGTGGGTCATCGGATTCCTTAGTTTCTATTTTTTCTGCAAGCTTTAGGCCAATGGTAGTAAAATTGATATTGAAAGCTTCCACAATTTCAGTTGGTTTTTCAACTAGCTGATTCTCAAACATGATGGATTTAGGGGCTATGGAGTTATGGTTTCTTAGTTAAGACTTTGTTTATCGTTTTCCGCATCTCCCTGGGTTTACTGAGGTAATCTTATAGCAAACAAATATGGTAGCTGTTAACCTGGAACAGATAAACAAACGCTGCTTTTTTCTATTGCCGCATTTGATGTCAGAATGTCATTTACCAATCCCAGCTGCTGGGTAAATACAACATTTGAAGGAACTGATAAATCCTGACCGAATCCTTACTGAATCCTGACCGAATTCTGACTGAATCCTGATCGAATTTTGACAGAATCCTGACTAAATCCTAGCCATTAAGATCCTGATTGAGCAGTTGAATCCTGTTACTTTAAGCACTAAATTTACATTCTTACAGTCATAAAGAATACCTAAAATAACTGGAGATTTCTTACCTCCGTTCAAGAGTGAGAGTCGCTGTACCGATTCCATGTCATTTGGGCCTAAACGAAAGAAAGATGCATTAAAAGAGAGAATCCTTTTTCGAAGATAGTCAGAAACCGGCAAATGTAGATCAGAATCACCCAATGAGCCACGAACCATGTAAAAAGGAAAAGGCACCCCTAGACAATGGCACGGCCATACCCCAACAGTACTAAGCTACTCCCGAAAATAGAGAGCATCACTCAAAAGGCCGCACTTATAAAACTGGAAAACTGTTCCTCTTGTACAATGCAGAACCTGTTGAAAAACTACTAACTTAGGTGTATGATCTAAGGTCTCCTTTACTTTGATAAGGAGGAGGTGAATTTAAGAGGGTCCAATCCGCCTCTCGCATGGGCTCCAGACCTAGGGTCTGCGGGCTGTAGGCCACTCTTTTGGACAAGTGTTGCCTATGGGTGAACAACAGCCACCCAGGGATGATTTCTAGGGTGGCTCAGGGGGCGGAGCCATACTCCCAATGCCCCAGCTAAATCAGGCTTTACCGTCCACGTTTCAAATTACTACTTACAGCAGCCAGGACCACCGAGGGGGGAGGGAGCAGGGGGAAAATTGCCCCAGGACCTCAAGGTCCAAGGAGCCTCATAGCATCCAATGCTTTAAGGTCAGGAAGGCCTCGAAATGTAAGCCAGCAGTAACTTTCCATACTTAACTTCTAAACCGTGAAATTTTCTTGACAATTTTCTGCTCGTTTCGCTCGCAGGGGCCTCCCCCTTCTCTTTTGCCCCGGAGCCTCTGAAATCCCTCGGCTGCCCGGATATCGGCAAGTGAACAGCTTCATGGAACTATGGAGAATTGGACAAAGTTTTGAAAAGCATAGAGTGATTCATCTTCCATGCTCCTTCCATTAATTCAGCGACCATTGAATACGCTCTTAAATTGATATGAAAGGAAACTGTTTGACATGCTTGATTCCTAAGATCTGTTTATTATTTGCCTGAGCCAATTAGGGTTCAACCCAAACTAGATATTTCATTCCTATTGAAACTTGCTCAGCTTGAATTTCATCGTATTGAGGTTCATTTGAATGAATCATCTTCATAGTGGCGCGCCGAAAGACTTTTAAATGTCCCAAAATTACCGACAAATGATAATCCAGTACCGACAAGGGATGGTCGTTTACCGAGAAGCGATGATCGTTTACCGACAAGCGATGATCGCCAAGCAAGCTTTTACCGACAAGCTTTACATTTAACGACGGTTTCACCAAAAGTGGGGGCTTTGTGACACCGCCACCCCTACTTCGGCATGCCCTTGAATCTTCAACTCCTTATGCTGGGCTAACAAAGGACGTCAAAGGCCTTGTGGCAAAATAAACATGAAGCCCCCTGCCAGCAACGAGAGTAGAACAATAGAGGGGCTGGGTATCAACCCTTGAAAATTGGGGCTCATTCACCAGTTATGCAGGATCACTTCTTCAGTTTTTGAGACGCTCCCACGATCTTGTAACGCACTACAACACAAGCCTCTATCCCCTCCAAATTTTATGTAACAAAATCGAATAATCCAGTACATATGTTGTTCTTTCCTTTGTCAATCATGTGACCATACGAAACCACTTTCAGCCTGCTGTAAGACGAAATAGACCAGGGACGCCCAAACTACGGCCCGCCATCCAGTTATTATTGGTCCGCATAAAGTTCTGAAAATGTAGTTGTATATCATATATCATATATGTTGTCAATTTTTGCAAACGTTGAAGAAATATCTGGTAATGATAAGTCAAAAATATACCGTCACTGCTTCAACCGAGGGAAGTGTTATTGACATCGTATGCGTAGGTGAGCTAGAAATTCACACAGTATTAATGATCACTCTGCTACTTATATTATGTGGCCAAGCCCGTTACTTATTGTTCTGTAATTGGCCCTACTGCAAAAACATTGGATACCCCTGAAATAGAGGTGTACACATTTTTTGATAAGAAGAACTACCTTTTTGCTGAGGTTCAATATTCTTAACTTTTTCAGGTTTTGAGCCTAAGATTATTCTTAAATTATTCTTAAATTTGAAAGGGGTAGCTTTGTCTGAAAATAAAAGGAATATATTCAAATCTTTGTTGCTGTTTTACTTCATCACAAAGCAAATCAAAGGAGGAAACAGAATAATAGATTTTGTATAGACAGTGCAAAAGTTAATCTACAGACAACGCAAGCAAATCGTAAGTCTTGATGAAGCTTGAGTCTTACATTATTCTTAAATTATTCTTAAATTTCAGCCACTCTGAGTCTTAATATTCTTATAAAAAGAAAAGTGTATGTTTGGTAAGGGGAGCCCGAAAGGGAAGATATAAACTATTTTCATAGGTGTTTACTTCTGCAGCCATTAGATAACCAAAAACAGCCTAAATCCTAGCTTCATGAGAGAGCTTTTTAAGCCAAGAGATTTACAATATGATTTTAAGAAACAAAATACTCTTGATATACCAAAGGTTGGAACACCGTCATATAGCATAGAAACAGTGCAATATCTGGGTCAAAAACCGTGGCTAATGCTACCTTCCACTGTTGCAGAGTCCTCATCAATAGTAGCATGCAAAAAAGAAGTAAGATCTTGCACAATCAAGTGTGATTGTAGATTGTACCAACATGTATATGTAGGGTTGGTTTATTTAACTTTGCACCATTTAGCTTATCTTATATCCATACTGATAGACTGATAGTTGGCTGTAATTAGCTTTATATTAGCTATATCTAGTACTGTAAGCCAATTCAAAATAAATTATAAATAAATATATATATATATATATATATATATATATATATATATATATATATATTATAGACCCACCAGCTCCTAACAAGTTCCCTCAAATGCAGGAGCTCTCGTGAAAATGTTGATCAAGAAGCTTTAGTTCATTGATGAAATCTGTTGATCTGGAAACCCTCTTGCCTTAAGCAACGATGCTATGTACACCCCTCTGCTCTCTTTTTTCTAAAAGGCTTCGTAACTATTGAAGCAAACCACCACCTTCCCCCTAGAAGTGTTACATAACTTTTGAGTGGTCCCTGAAAGTCAATGAATAGTATATTAGTGTCTTTGTTAGCGAGGATTAAATGACGGATAGGGTGAAACTTCTGCGGTTAGAATAATGTTGAATTGACATCACAATGAACGAAACAGGAATCGAAAGTAAATAACTTGCGATGTAGCCTTTCTGCTTTCCTGCCTAAAATGTCAAGATAAAAGTAAAAAAGGCAACTATTTGTTTGATTCATGTTGGTCATGATTGGCCCCGCAGGGATGTATAAAGGACCGGGTGTGACCCAAGAGTTTTGCCTATTCGCGGTCCTATAATGGAAGGGCAGCCACGAAGCCAGGGGGTAGCATAGGGACAGTGCCCATAGCTCGAAAATCTTGCCCACCAATAACTTTGAAATCTTGATCATTTAGTAGGTTGTTATTGATTTTTCTGTGTCAAAGATTATAGATTGAAACTTTCCAATCATGTTTGCAAAGGGGTATTCTCCGGCATTGTAAGAAATGTGATTGTAAAAGTTTTTCTGGGGTCAAGCCCCCAGACCCCTTTTTAGCCTTTATCGCACTGTAAAAGATATTGTTAATATTATAGCCAACGTAGACGGCGTGGTGATCAAAAACGTCTGATCGGACCCCCAAACTCCTTCATTTTCCTGTTTGTCCAATAATTACCCTCTCTACATCTAGGTGTAGCTGCCACACAGGGGCGATTTCTAGGGGACTCAGGGACGGAGCCCCCTTGTTAAAATTTCTACTCATTTTGGGGGGCTAAGCCCTCTAAAACTCTTCGCGGAGCTACCAGTGGACCAGCCCCCCGCTGTAGCCCTCACTGCGCTCGCAGACGTGTGGCCTAAGGGCCATGGAAACGGAGATAGGCACCGCCCTGTGCGCCATTGTGGCGCGGGAAGGACTTTGACTTTGACTTCCAAAGTGCTATGATCAATTGTGCACTGCTATATAGTTATTGAGGCAGTTCTTATTGTTGATTATACTATATCAGTATTAAACTAAATTATCATATTTCCATCTTTGTAGTTGTAGCTGGGCCACACCCAAAATATGGGCGTGGTTGTGCCTAGAGCCCGTCTTGTTAAAACTTTTAGAAATCACCACTGTTGCCATACCCATTCAGCCTGGCTGCCCTCCTGTCGATTGAAATCTGGCATCGTGACTAAGGAGGGGTGGTTTAAGAATTGCGCACGGAACAAAGTATCTTAGTCATACTTTTGCAAGACATTGAGTGAGGAGCAATGTCTTTTGGTAATATATTGTTTGACTCAATTGAGAAACTTCGGGATAGTTCGTTCATTGACATCCGCCATTTTGATGCACAGTTGCTTTCACGCTGAGATAATCCCTCAGCCCCGGGCCAAAGCTCTCCTTGTAATTGTAAACAATTGTCTACAGGCGCCGATGCAGCGAATCAGGTGACCGGGTTCAATCTTGAAATTCTTGGGAGACCACGCCCTTTGAAACTTAGGACACACCCATTTCTAAAACGTTTCTATGTGATACTATTTGAGAGATAGTCATTTGAAAAAGCTATGTACAGTAAGCTATATGGACTCTCTGAAGTCTCCTCAATCTTTCTCTGCATTCATTAAAATTTGTTTTATTTACTGCTTAACCAAAAAATATCGACTTCTCCTTGTTGCGTGCTACCAACTGCATTCAAACTCTACCAGATTTCCATCAGAACGGCCTAAACACTCTCCATAAATGACTTTCCGAATGCAATCCAGGCAAACTCTGTGAAGCCTATAGGAGTTCAATGGAGTTTCGGGTTCAACTCTGCCAATGAATGGTTGACCGGGTTCAAATTTCCTTCTCTTACGCAATTCAAGAGCCACACAAATTCAACAGAGACTTCTGCTGTGCTATTTGATATGGCAATGCGCATAAAGCCCTGTGTACACTACACAAACTAACCAGGGGCGAACCCGGGTTAGTTTAACCTGGGTTAGATTTGTTGTAGTTTAAACGCAACTATCCTGGGTTCGCCCCACTTTAAACTGATCCTGCAGCAGAGGTGGGTTCACCCTGCATTTTGTCAGTTTGTTTGGAAGGGTTTATCTCAGCAAACCTCACTAATTCGCTACAGTCGCTACAGCAAGTAGGAGATTTTGTCAGTTTGTTTGGAAGGACGCGAAAAATGCATTAATTGTTTCGCAGTGTAAACGGAACAGGGTTCGCCCCGGGTTAAACTAACTCGGGTTCGCCCCGGGTTAGTTTGTGTAGTGTAAATAGGGCTTAAGTGACAGACATTCTGCTGGACAATTCTGTATTATTGTGTTAAGTTAAGAATAGAACACAATAGGTACAAGAACCATGACAAGGATTCCTACTGTTTGGAATTCCATGCCTCAAATAGGATTATAAGAAACTTTGTAGACCTGAAATAATAATAATAATCATCACTTAGAATGCGATCAGTCAACCCGTTCAACCCGGTTCATAGCATACGAAAAGCAGTGACAACCCCAGCGGTGATTTCTAAAATTTTAACAAGGGGCTCTAGGCATAACCACGCCCATAGTTTGGGTGAGGCCCATCTACAACCGCGCCCGTGTTTTCAAAGATGGAAACATGATAATTTAGTTTAATACTGATATAGTGTAGTCAACAATAAGAAATGCCTCAATAGCCATATAGCAGTGCACAATTGATCATAGCACTTTGGAAGCAAGGCCAATGAACTCTGAAAAGCCAAGCCAATACAAGAGTTTTAGGGGGGCTGAGCCCCCAACATGAGCGAGATTTTAACGAGGAGGATCCGAGAAGTATCTGCTTCCATATATATTTATTGGGCTTTCTGTATTTTTACTCGTTGGTAAAAAGTTAGCCAAAGCTTCCAACCAACGCCCTTACTTCATCTTGGGGAATTTTCCAACCCCCTTCCCCGCTTTTCAGGGCCTCAAACCTATTCGGGATCTAAGAGCAAGCACGTAGCTGGGGTAATGTCCTGTGGGGGCAAAACCTGCCATTACCATCACCCTAGTGGGGTGAGAACCTAATCTGAGTAGTTAATACTCAGATTAATACCTACTTGGGGGGCAAACTCATGCCACGTCCTTTATCTGGGGGCATTGTACCTGGTCCGCTGCAGATACGTGCCTGATAGAGATATTTGGAAATTGAACCCTTAAACGGAAGTCAATGTTATCCACGTTTTCTCGGAAGCAGTGCGGCAAATCAGATGTGCAGCCACGAAAAGCTCGACCCTAGCTGATGAATTTAATCAACAAAGCATTTGAAACTTC
Source organism: Cassiopea andromeda (assembly GCA_018155075.1). Classification (NCBI taxonomy): domain Eukaryota; kingdom Metazoa; phylum Cnidaria; class Scyphozoa; order Rhizostomeae; family Cassiopeidae; genus Cassiopea; species Cassiopea andromeda. Next base: position 126,313 of record WIPJ01000648.1, read on the forward strand.
ATTATCAGGAACGGAATGGGTAGTTGAAAGTAATTATTCTTGTGTCTTCGATGGTTGCGATGGGCAATGTAGCTCGTACCGTGCAGGACAGGTCCCACACTTCCTGGTCATCATGTGAACCAGGGTGCATTCCATGTGAAACTCACGCCGGAGGTACGCCAGTAGCACCTTCAGGTGTACACCAACATTCAACGTTGGCGTACACCTGAGGTGCAACGATCAAAAGAACCGTGCGTTGAGATTTGCACTTTTTTACGCCAGTACGCCAAAGAGTACTAAGTACATGGAATACACCTGCATTCCAGTATTTCCCCAGGTGTACGCCAACGTTGAACGGCGGCGCATACCTGAGGTGCAAAGATAAAAAGAACCGTGCGTTGAGATTTACAATTTATAACGCCAGTACGCCAAAGAGTACTAAGTACATGGAATACACCTGCATTCCAGTATTTCCCCAGGTGTACGCCAACGTTGAACGGCGGCGCATACCTGAGGTGCAAAGATAAAAAGAACCGTGCGTTGAGATTTGCACTTTATAACGCCAGTACGCCAAAGAGTATAGTTTAGGCTATATCCACGCCGCCACGCCGCCACGCCGACAGGAAAGCTAACTTCACGCCGTAGAACTTCGGGCCTAAGTGCATGGAATGCACCTTGGCATGTGCCTGAAAAGTTTATCCAGAGGGCCAACACCTTCCCTTACCATTACTTTGGAGGGGGGATTAGACCTACATCTGTGCATGTTTTTCCAGGTCACTAATTCTGTTTCGGAAGGATCATGCCAGATTTTTCGCTTGGGGGTATTGCCCCTATGACCCTTGCAGTGTTGATTTCTGTGATCTGATTTACTCAGTATGGATGGCGGAGGGCATAAAGAGTCAGCGACTGGATGTGATTGAAGCAAGCTGTCCTGTATAACATCTGTATCCTGATAGTCAGTTCCTACTGCTGACAGATTTACATACTTATACCACACAAAAACAAATGACAACTCACTTTTTCGTGCGTCCTTTCCAGTGATCTTTTGAAAAAGTCGTGGACATTCAATCTCTAACGCATCAACGAAATGTTTATAACCATCTGGTCCTTTGGAAGCAAGAATATCAAGAAATTTTGCTACTTTTTGTTTTCTTCCGGCTCCAGCGCCCATTATGATCTCACAGTCTTCGACATCCAGTACGGCATTCGCCCTCAAATAGCTGAAAATAAACTGTCTTTCCAGATCAATCGTTTGGACAATATCGACTCGAAAAGATTCAATCTTTTCTGGGTATTGCTGATCCGGGTCACTGATTTCCTCGTCCATCGTGAACTTGTTCTATCCTAACCGGTACACGAGCGTTAGGATGCAAAAAATTTCCACTGTCGTTTATCTCCACAAACCACAAACTTCAACTGAACGCAGTTACTTTGCGAAAGTTATAGTGAAACCCTTCATCAATCATTTAAACAAACAAAGCGCCTATCAATTGTTAATGGCAATCGTCTTTGACTGACTTCATGCATGGCTTCATCAGTATTTGTTGTCGTACGTCAAGTTGTCGCATTCATTTGTGGTTGTTTCTATTGAATCAAAAGAAGATAAAGTACAAGAGAAGTATGACGTGCAAGATGTATTATTGCTCTTAGCAGTTTCCTTTGTTGCTATGTAAGAAGCGTTTCTAAATTTGACGTGTTTTTATGATAATATTCGGTACAGGAACGAACTAAAGTCATTAGAACAGTTAACTTGCTTTTACAGCCTCCACATCAAAATTCCAGAGGAACATAGATTTTCGTGAGAGGGTCCTTGTTAATCAGCACTGTCCCGTGGGCCTGTATTAGAAATAGGCATAACATCTATATGGGGGTGCGTTTTATTGGATTATTCAACATTTTATTACGACTTGTTCTGAACATGTAAATACATGGAACGAAATACTGGCCAGTGTTCGGTAAAAACAGTACTAACTGTGGTTAAAATGTTTGAGGACATAACGTAAACCTGTGTGACGTGTCTGAGATTCAAGGATAACAACTTATTGTAATAGAAAGTTATAACATTCTTTTTTATAAGAAACCGTAGCTCAAGGCCTAGTTCTAAAAGTTCCTTATTTTCGGGCCTCTTTTTATCCAACTCTAGTCCTAAACGTTCCTTATTAGCTCCTTACATTTCACTGCACATACACTCTTTTTTATAAGAATAAAGTCTATAAGAATATTGAGGCTCAAAATTGCTAAAATTTAAGAATAATTTAAGAATATTGCCAGGCTCAACCTTCATCAAAACTAAAATATTTTGTTAATCGAATCAAATTTAATTAAGAGTTACGTATTCAGATGATAGCGAGGACTACCTTGGCATTGATGATATTGATGGAGTTGAAATAATGCTTTTGGACTAAAACCGTATTTTGACTTGTTCTGTTTGTTCTCGTTGAAATTTATAATGAATCAACACATCAAAAATGATTTAATATGTTTCTTTGATCTTAAGGCAAATTTACACCTTTTTTGAGCAAGAAAAATTTAAGAATAATTTAAGAATAATCTGAGGCTCAAAACCGAAAATTTTTAAGAATATTGAGGCTCAGAAAAAAATTAGGTATTCTTATAAAAAAAAGAGCATATAGCGCCATAAAAGCGGTACGGACGCAAGGAAACACCAAAATTCGGAATTTTACCTTTGATTTTTGGCTAGAAAGCACAAATATGGAAGGGAAGAAGTTTATAAATTCATCTACACGTTTTTTATAAGAAAACCGTTATTTTGCTTGGGCCTCAATTGTCTTAAATTTTCACGAAATTGAGCCTGAGATTTTCTTAAATTTTTCTTAACTTTTACTGAAATAAACTGGCTAAATAGTTTACACTTCCTTCATTAATATTGTATACTTGAATTTGAATTCCATCTTTAACATTTTGAATGCAATAAGTACGAAATATCGATTTTTGGCCAATAAAAAACACAAAATTTTGGAAATTGACCTTTGTGGTTTTCTTAAGATTTTCTTAAGATTTTGAACATTTGAGCCTCATTTTCTTATAAACTTTTTTCTTATAAAAACGTGTGCAGGTTTTAGCTGTAAATTAGTCATTCAATTAGTATGTGTGCACCAAGATGACAGAAATCTGACCCCCCTTCCCTATCCTACGCACATGCACGCATGCTACGACCCCCTCCTTGCATAGGTACTACTACCTATCTGACCCCCCCTAATTTCTAATTAGAATGTCTTTCAATATCCAATCAATAATTCCACAGAGAAGACTGGTAAAACATTTGAGAGAGAGGAAAATAATTCTTTTGTTAAAACAGTAATTTAAAAAGTACCTCTATATATATACATACATACATACATACATACATACATACATATACATATATATATATATATATATATATATATATATATATATATAGGCCTATATATATATATGTATATATATGTATGTATGTATGTATGTATGTATGTATGTATGTATCTATGTATCTATGTATAATACAGTATTTCATAGATTTGTAAAACAGTAGTTTTTTTAAAAAAGCGTGTAATTACAGAAGGTATCAATTCGCCTGAAAATCAAGAGAAAAATTAAAGTCTTTTTAATGCACTATCTCGAAATAAATACACTAAAGAGCAGAAAAAATAATCAATTAGGCATCTGCTTCATAGAAATTAATATAAAAGCCCTCAATATCCTGAAGCAGTGTACATCGTATAAGTACTACAGAGTGGTCCCACATACTCTAGTGATGCAACATAAGACATTCCGGTCTGACCAAGTTTAGAATTGGGAAGTAGACATGGTCAATTCTGGAATGTGTCCGTATCCGGAGTCTAAAGGACCACTTCTTCAGGAAGTAAAAACATTCAGTAATCCTGTAGTTTCTTATTGACGAAAGAGATCAACCCAAAGACACAGTTGCTGCAATGTGATATTTCGAAAGTCTGCACACGAGGGTCTTTCATAGAAACCGCAAGGCTGTTGCTATGTACCCACTATATGGCCCTGAACGCACTATAACTTGTATATGTGGTGTGAACTAATAGTCAACTAACAGTAGGGATGTCCAAATTTCCTGCCATACTTTTCAATCTCATCGTGCAAGAGACCGGGAAATTCTCTTTTGGATAAACAAATGATGTGGTAAAATCAAAGCGTTGGTGCCATTCACTAAATTTTGCTCTCTCTTCTTGTATAGGTCTTCCTTCCCTCGGATATTTTTACTGTTTCAAAGTACACGTTTTTTAAAGCATTAGTGCATAAGAAAGTAGAATTCGACTGCTCAAAAAGTTAAAAAAGTTCAGTACTGGGTATTTGAGACCTAAGACAGTGTAGAAGGGTTTAAAATGCGATTTATCTGTGTACAAATTGTCATTTTCATTTCATTTTCATATATTTTACGGAGGGTGACCCTTCAGCATAATGCTGGTTTCCAAGGGGCCCACCATTTACTTTACAATCAGTATGGTACTTAAAAACTAAGTTAAAACAAATAATGAATAAAAAACACACCGAAATACAAAATTATGTGTGTTGTACTGGTATCCCTCTAATAGTTTAACTGCTGCTATTTTGCTAAGACTTATCATAATTTCAAATGTACATGGAGATTCTCATCGCCCTCTGATGTGCATGTGTGAAACGTTGAAACTCAAATCTTTTTGCTAAGAAAGTATTAGGAAAGCTTTGATACTGGAAGCATGAAAAAGTTAAGAAAGTTTCAGAAAGCTTTCTTACAAAATAAAAATGTGTAGCTATCATTCTAGAATGGTGCAGGTATTCGATAACTGTCCATAAAGGAGAAACTAAAGATCTTTGAAGTTGGAAATGCTAAGTAGTAGGGTGAGTGGAGGCTCTAATCTTCTGGGTAGCAATTTTTCAATAAACGAAAATAATGAAAAATCAAAGCATGCACGTTTTTATAGAAAGTGTTTTCAGAGACGTCAGAGTGTATTTTTGAGTGAGGGGGCTGGGGAAGAGTGACACGCTCCTACTGGGTGTGGCAGTTGTGGTAAGGGGCGGAGCCCCTCACAATTTTTACAAGTACGCCTTTAGAATTCACGAAAACCCCTCTCTTTAGTATGAAAGTACACGTTAACTTACATAAATTAAGCTATCTATTGTATGAAATCATACACTAGCAAAACAGTGGGAACAGCAATACCCCTGGCTCCAGCGTACCTGGTTTTTTGGTCCATTAGTGATACTTTCTTAACATTCTCGCGATTCTAGTATCAAAGCTTACCTAAGACTTCCCTAGCAAAGATATCTGAGCTCCAATACTTGCACAAGCACATGACTGGAAAGCGAAGAAGCTCCATGTACATATTAAATGATGATAATTAAATTGCCGTTTATGAACTACCCAGCCCCCACCATTACGCTCTGTCACCTTGTTCGTAAGACCCCTTTGCGTTGTGTCACGCTTAGAGCAAACACACCCCAAGCAGAACAGCCCCGACGCTATACGACATTTTCAAATATTGAAACGATTGGGGAAGAAGAAAAGAAATCTCATTCTTCCAATATTTTTTACTCAACTACAACAAAAACATGAAGTTCTAAAAGAGAATGTTTAGAACAACAGTCACGTAGCAATAGCAAATACGTAATTGTCAGTCGCCTGTCCAAACTGGTCCCATATCAACATCATTTAACGCAAGGCATCCACTTCTACATTCAATCTATGGAATATCAAATTCCTAAGCATCAAAGAACCTGTAAAGATATATTTTCCAACATCAAGCGAAAAATTAAAGCGGTCGAAAGAAAATTACCCAACATAAAACATTTGAATTTAGGACTAAAGCACTAAAATGCCCTAAACATTCCATGTCCGATCAAAAATACACCATCTACAATGCAAAGTAAGATAGGACAGAGACAAATAAAAACTATAGAACTGGTTCGTTCCACAGATTCATTAATTTCGGCTCTGTGCTGAGTGTTGGAGTTCTTCCATTGGAGAAAACTTCCCAACAAAATAGCTTATTGACTTGATGACATGCACTCTACTCAAGTACCACCCCTCCCCCCTAATTTACCATCAAGGAGAATCACGAAAAACGTGTAGAACTACCTGCCCCCAAAGTGTAACGTAATCATTCACTAGCCCCTTAGTAAATAACGGAAGTTAAACTACATGCTTTTTTGCAAGAACCAGTAGAATTGAGGTTCAGCCTGGCTATTCCTAATTTTTCCAGAATTTGAGGCTAAATTGTTCTTAATTTGTTCTTAAATTGGTAGGTTGTAGACAGTATAGAAGTTAAATAGCATGCATGACAAAATTGGATGTTTTGATTGAACTGAGTGCCCATTGGGCGAATGTTATATCTGAGGTGGCTTCTCTTTCATATCAATGTTTTTATTGCAAAAACTTTACAAACGATTATAAATAGATAATTTTAGCGCAGTATCTAGTTTTGTAAAGGGGCAACTAATTTGTTAAATTCAAAGATGAGAAGTGACAAGGCTGTGAATTCTCCTCAAGCGAACAAGGAAACGACATTTTCATGTCCATATGTTAGTGGAAAGCTTATGCATCTAGTGCAAAAATACATTAAACTAGCCTAAGGCTTGTTCTTAATTTATTCTTTATTTTCCACCAAACTTTAGGCTCGTGTTCTTATAAAAAGGGAAGTATATAAGAGGAAAGCCAATGTAACATTTTGTACGCAATGAATTCGCGTTTTAAAAACTTAAACGCTTATGAAGTTTCTTAGGCCTAAAAATCAAGTACTGGACTTTCTTAACTTCTTGAGTAGCTGAGTACTACTTTCTTAAAAACTACTTTTTCAAGAAAACGTACCTGAATCTCTTTCGAAAGGTCTCGATTGTGCACATTTCTTTGTCGCTCTAAACGCTTCTTTGATCCTCTACAAGTGCTACGCTCTGTCTCTATAACTATTACCCCGACTATAACACTTTTCTAAGGAGAAGCACATTTCTTATGATGACTAAGTCAGGTAAAATGAAAGTGAAAACTTTCTTGCAGTTTCGATGCAATTATTGTAGCATCGGTAAACAGAAATGCAGCCTCATATCAGGGTTTCTAGACTTGGAAAGCTAAATATGCCAAATGGTGAGCAAATTTATGCCAACTTGGATTAAAATATGCCAAATCCAAAAATCCTCCGCAGAGACAATAGAGCTACGATATGATTTTTCTTTTCATCGTTAGCGTGGTCGTATAGCCCAATGACGTTCATTAATAAATTGACATCACTATAGTGCTTGTCCGTCCAGTAAGCTTCGATAAGCGTGCGTGCATGCATATTTTGATATACATTGTTCACATGCAGTGGTGCTGTTCTAAAACTGTAAGAAGGGGGGCTGGGCTGTAGAAAACATATTGACCACGCCCTTGACCACGCCCATGTTTGAAATTATGGCAATAATTATGTTCATGTGAAAGTATTAAACGAAGAACAAAGTCAGCAAAGGGTTATAGCATTCTCCTATTGATAAGTGCGTATCTTCGCCCTCTCCTCCTTTCGCATGTGCATGTCATGCGCATATGCATGTGGCTTTATCCAGCCGAACAAATGTTTCATACGGATGTCTGAGCCCCCCCTCCCCCAAGAAGTGTTCATAATTTTAACAGGAGGGCTGAGCCATCCTGACCACCCCCTCCATGATACGCCTATTCAGAAGCTCAATCAAAGATGTCAAATGGCACTTCGTGAAAGTATGTTCAGAAAAATGCCAAAATAGTGACAAATTAGAAAGCTGTCAAATGCAATTTCCAATTCCAAACTACTTCAAAAATGTCAAAACTGTGGTATTTGACATTGAAAATACCAATCTAGAAAACTAGCCTCATATCCATGTTTTTCAACATTGACCATAGAGGAAATCTTGGGAAATTTGTTAGGTTTGTGGAAATTTTCTTGGGATTTAGTTTTCCCTAAAAAGCTTTGCGATAGATCTTGGGAATCATAGAAAATGCCTCACATGATCATGATTAAACCTTTCATATTTTCGTTGTCGTTCTGCTGCACTGTCTCGTGTTTGCATTTTACGTAAACGAAGCAAATCGCCCAAAATAGCACCAGAAACTGTCGCGTTGCTCCAAACCTGTTGCTTGTTGCGTACGTTTGCGATGCCATTTACAGCTTTTCCAACTTCCCCACCGCAAAGTAAGTGTATGAGGCAAGTACACAGAGCTACCATTTTCTTTGTACTATAGACCTATGTTACACAATAGGTTTACTGTTCCATGTCTATGAGGTAAGGTAAGGGGTAAAGGTAGTCCTGTATACTTTCGTACGTAGGGGAGTGCCTGTTAGAGAGGACACTTATCCTGAGCCATCGGCATGTGAGGTAGGGTGGCTAGTTCCTTTCTTCGCCGCCTTTATCTCCCCAGTGGTCCCACTGGGTACCCATTTGCTACTGGGTGAACAGTGAGCGGGCGTTCAGTCAGGGCATCGAGTCGGGCTCGAACCATTAGACCTTCCGCCGCATGGGAGACATGCGCTCTAACCACTATGCTACCTCGCTCTCGTCTAAGAGGTAGTTTTTATTTTTATTCGTCCATTTATTGTTTGTGAGTAATCTGTTTCCATGTCATTAACAATCCAAACCTTACTATTTCTCGACAGTCTCTCTCCCATCGTCGTCTTGTTGCAGATCTTTCCATTTTCTACCGCTATTTTCACGGACATTGCTCTCAGGAAATCAAGAATATTATTTCCTGATCCAGTGTTCGAACGTGTTCGAACCACCAGAAGCTCTACCTATTCACACCCTTTCCAAGTTACAATACCTAATCCACGAACTCTATCTCACAAAATCATCTTTCATTCCTAGAACTTCTCAACTTCTCAACTGTGGATCTGATTTCCACCCACTACTTTCCCTGAATCCTATAATTTGTCATCTTTTAAATCTAACATCAGCAAACTTGATGTTATCTCCCTCTCTACTAAAACTTCCCCATCCTCTCAGTTTCTCCTTTTTCGGGGCTTTTTATAGGCCCTACGGCCCTTCCCCGACATTACTTACTACAAAAAAAATAGTTGCCATCTTATGTTGTAATCGCCCTTACGTAATAACCCTTTTCTTTTTGCTGTGTCATGTGTCTGCCATAAAATTCCAACGCCGTATTGTGTAGTTCAGTCGTCAGTAGAAGTCTCAAGAAGAAGTTGATAGTGTCAGCCGTCCGTGAGTTTAAGTTGTCACGGGCTTGAGTTTAACTTGCTGTTCTGTTCGTTAATGTTACCGTTGTCGTAGTATGGACTCGTAAGATGAGACACAGTTAAAGTCATTAATTGAAGAAGATTTGCGCGCTTTTTGTTATTAATCATTGTTATTCCTATTTAATTACTGCAAGATCCCATAAATATAACACCTATCTTTTTATTCAAAAAAGGGTATTTCTCCAAGACTGAGGGTGTGGTTCACAAAATCTGCTCAGATGGCAATACCCCTGACTCAAATTCTGCTATTGGAGCTTCCATCGTCCTACTGTATATAACCCACGTATTTAATAGTATTAATAGCATGATTAATAGTATTACTAGTAAAGTTGATATAGAAATATGAGGTCATTGCAAATAAATGAGCCTCGGGAATTGTTGAGCCTCAGGCCTGGTTCAAACGCCGTGCTCTTCATGTGCCGAACTTAACTTTTGACTTTTAGCACATGAAGAGCACATGAAGAGCACATGAAGAGCACATGAAGAGCATGATTGCTGCACATGTTGAGTTAAGGCCGATTTCCATTCACCAATTTCTGGCGCGCGCGCGACTTTTTGCGATTGATCGTGGATCTAGGCATGCGTACTTACAAGAAAAAAGCACGTGAGTATGATCGCGCGATCGCCAAAAACGTTGAAGTTTGTTCGACTTTATTGAGAGATCGCCAGAAGTAGCCAATCAAAAGAATAGAAGTTTCAGGAAGCGAGAGATTAAACTATAGCGTCGAAGCTGTGGACTAGTCTTGGAATAATGTGGTCTGAAGTGCGCTTTGCACATAAACAATATCATATACATAGTGATCAAGGAAGATAGGTGGTGGGAAATTATCAGATAAATTAGTTGCTGCCATCTACTTAAAGAAAAGTTAGGATATTTCAAAAGCAAAAGCCACCAGCCACTCTGACAATAACAGCTGTTATTTTAGCTTTAAGAGCAAGCAGGGAGTTTGTTTTGCCCCCTTGAAAAACATTCTTATTATGCAGCAAATGACTGGATTTCAAAGGCCTCATTTTGCGTAGGTGTAGCTGAAGTGTAATTTGATATTCACCATGTGCTCGCAAAATGTCGATCGCAAAAAGTCGAGCGCGCGCGCGCCAGAAATTGGTAGATGGAAATCAGCTTTAGGCTAGAATTTCCGCGCAAAACAAGAGTTATTCGATTTGACATTCAACAACAGGTTACCGTTGAAATGAAAAGTCAAACACCAATGTGTAATGTATAGGCAATCGAAGACCCTGGCTTAACTGAGATATGCAAAGTTGAGTGGATCAAATGAAAGATGTAATATAGTATGAAAAACTATGATGTTCTTTCTATCCCACCATGATTATGGTTGGAATGAGTGTCGTGGCTATAGGGGGCTTTAGGGGTGCCCCCCAAATTAAGCTTGTCGGAATGTTTGCAATGCTTCAATACTGCTAGTCGACAAATTTAGCTCTAGGGAAGTCTCCTTTGTCGAGAAATTAGGGCTGCCACCCCCCAACAATTTGCCTTAGCTACGCCCCTGGTTGGAATCATGGAAACATGTTCATTACTTCATGTTGAACATACAGCATATTTAGCACTGCACATTCAGTACGGCGTTTGAGTAAGTTGCCGTGCTTATCTCGAGCTATCGTCGTGCCTTTGTAAATTAAGTTCGGCACATGAGGAGCACGGCGTTTGAACCAGGCCTCAGTTTCGGAATTTATAGAATTTTAATCTGACAACCCTGCGTATTGAGCTAATGAGAGTGGCGAAACCACTCTTTATCATACTCGCGATATGAGTGGGAGTAATCTAGAGTCATTATAATCTTATCTTGATCTTATAGTTTCTTTTTAGACTTAGACTTGTGCTCAACATATGTAATTACATAATTAGAGCCCCTCCCATGCACTGAAAAATATCTTGAATATTTTGTATGGTTAATCATCGCATGGGAAAACTATGATTACCTATGATTGCTTGATTCTATCAGACGCCTTAGACCCCGTTTACAATGAATCTCTTTCCGTTTACACGAGATTCAATTCAATTCAATTCGAATTCTACTACTTGCAACAACCATAGAGTTACGCAAAAACATACAACAACACACCAACATACAATATAACAGTAAGTAAGCATAATTCAATAACACAACTAAGTATATTTTAAACAATGCAGTAGAATTCTTTTAGGAGGAGCTTTTAAAGTAGGTAGAAAAACAAGACAAGAGCCCCCCCTCAATCCTAGTTGCTATGCATGGTCAATTCATGTGTTTGTCATTCGTTAAAGTCCATGATGCTTTCTTGTTAAATAGAGTTTAATAGATGCACTTTTACCTTATTTTAATCTATATTTAAAATGCAAAAGAGAGCTGTCAGGGCAATTTCAAATCAAAGCTATCTAGCATATTCTCTTCCTATCTTTAGAGACTTTAGGCTATCTGATATCTTTAAACTGAAATCGTTAACATTTGCTTTTGAATCAACCAATAAGATAACAACTGTCTGCTTTCATATGTCTTCTCATCAAATTCTTCCATTCATCATTGCGAAACGAGACAATCAGTACGTGGTGATTTTTACTTGGTTGGGAAAAATACGCTGCAGTATGGTGTAAAATGTATTCAATATATGGGGGCAACATTATGGAATAACTTGCCAGTTGAACTTAGACACTCTACTTGTAAGTCTTTAGCTCAGTATACGATGCATAAGCTTGGCCCCAGACAATAATACCAGATTGGATGGAGGTTGGATCCACAACTACACCCTTTTTTATAATAAAGTGGTTTATAAGTTCTCTGCTGCTCAAAAAGAAAATTCAGTAGTAGATTTTAGAGACTAAAAAAGTTAATGTTGATAAATGTGTATATGGTTAGAAATTGAGTTATCCGCGTACAAAACGTTACATATGTTCCGTTGGCTGCTCTCTAACACTTTAACTTTTGTTGTTTGATAAGATTTATAATAATTTCAAGTGTACATGGAGCTTTTTCACTTTCCACTAATGTGAATGAGGGAAAATTGGAGGTCAGACGCTTTTGCTAAGGAAGTTCTACGAAAGGTTTGATACTGAAATCGTGAAATTGTAAAGAATGTTTCAGCACTGAGCAGACAAAATTTCTTGTAAAAACGCTTATCTGGGTATTTATGGATTTGATCCCATTTAAACATGGTCTTAATTCCTACGATGCTGGAAAATCCAAAAAACAATATTTATAAGAAAGGCCAGGGAGACCTGCTTGTTATGGAAAGGCCAGTGAGAATTGCTAATTGCTTGTTATGGTACAGTTGGAAAAATTGAAGAGAGATGCCATTTTGGTCTCCTAGTTTACTTTGGATTATTTGGCAAGCATCAGCGATACCTGTCTTGTTTCAAGACACCTGCACAAAAATCGGTGGTGGGTGGGGGTAGGGGGGATAAAATTTCTTCACTGGGCATCAAAGATATCATTTTGTTACCATATTTTACATATATCTTTTTGGTGATACGTTGATAGTGAGTTGCTTTACTAGAGTCTGGTATCTTTATATTCGTTAACTACATGTTTTTTTCAATAAGGACCCTAGCTCAAGAAGTGGCACTAAAAGTTTCTTAATTTTTGGCCACAATTTAATTTTAAAAGTTTCTTTAAAGTTTCATAATTTAGCCAACTAATTTGCTGTGAAATCGTATGCAGAACGTGAGTGTAGCAAGCTATTTGTCCTACAACAAACAAAATGCGTCAGTACGAGTTAAATTCTAAAGCAATGTCATATTCACATTGTTTTGGTACAGCTTTACGTTGAACCAGGCAGTTTCCAGTATCTTAGCTCTTTCCTTGTAGTTCTAAAAGTTTCTTAAATTTTAGGCTGTCTAGTACTAGTTTTCTTATAAAGTGGTTTCTTATAAAAAAACGTGTATCTCAAAGGATCGCTGCGGACCACTAGTTATCAGGGGTGGTGCCAGAGAAGGGCTAGAAGAGGCTATAGCCCCCAGTCGGAACTTACCAGCCCCCTTTCGGAAGGCGAGAAACTATTTTTGCGGAGATTTTTGGCACTTCTAGTACTCTAAAAACCGTATTGAACCAAAATTCGCCTAAAAATTATATGGAGAGATTCAACAAATTGCTACGTTACAAAGTTTTATTTAGAAGGGATACATAGCGGCAAAAAATCTAAGTTTTGTTGAACTTTTGGGCCTCATAATGTAAGATCCGCAGTAAGTTTCTGGGGTTGATACCAATGAGACATCTAATTGGTTGATACCCAGTCTATTTGTTTTTCTGTTCTCTTCACTTGCAAAGGGGCCACGTCTCACCCTCTTTTATCCAGGGCTTCTGGAATCTCTCAGCGGCCTTGAGGCAGCACAGCAATTATGCTTCCCATCAATCTTCTTAATTTTTGAGCTATCATTAATTTTCTCATCATCGCCGTTAAAATATTAATAAGTAAGTGTCCTTGTTCACTTATTAATATCACTTATCAATGATTTAATCTTCATTGTCTATCAATAGCAATATTAACTTTGATTGCTGTGAAGACAATTACAGTTCATCATCATCTGTTGTATCCTATTCCCCTTTTCTCTTCTTTTTATCGTCATGCCCCTGATTAGGCGTGTTACTGAGCCAAACGGGACATGTGGCTCTACCTTCGAATCAGTGAACAGAAAAAGTTGAGTAGGCTACACCCAGTTCACTGTGTTACCTCAACAGTTTATGGACAGAAGCTGAACGAGAAACGTCGAGCCTGCTTGTCATTGAAAGGTCTATTTCCCACAGGTTATCAACATCTGCCCCAATTCCGAACCCCTGCAAAGTCAATCGCTATCAACATCTGCTGGTCTGCTCTGACTGTGCCTGCTTGCCACTGCGAGGCGGTCTTCAACCATTGGGGAATCTTCGTCAACATTGTCATTATCATCACCATCACTGCCGTCCTGTTATTCATTATCATTATGCTTAAATAACAACCTTTACAACCAGTCACTATGGAAACAAATACGGGCACTGAAAGCTGAAACAAAAACCAATTACTTTGGGAATGGCTGTCATTTGCGTGGTTATGACAACAGAAGCAATTAAATAATAGCTATCACATTTTAATATTAAGATATAGGCTTCAAGATACACGGGTTGGATTATTCTCAATGCATAGTTATGTTGATCAAATTTCTTCAATAGCATACAGTTTAAACAGATCTCATGTCCACTATGCACCCATCTAGAGTGGCCATTTTGAATGATGAGAGCAACGGTCCAGGAGGGAATGGTCCCACACTTGCATTATAAGATAGTTTTAGAATAATGTAAGCATCAATGTTGATTAAAATTGAGATGTTTTTTTGAAACGACAAAGCTTGGGAAGTTCCCTAATGCTTAAGGGGATTTCATTCCAGGTTTTAAGAGCTGAGTATGAAAATCCTTTATTCGTATACTCTAGATTATACTTAGGAATCTGGATATTTTTGCAGAATCGTGTATTGTATCTGGAGTAATGGAACCTTAGGTGGTTATCGTTCCATAGATTTTCTGGACATAGCTTGTTAAAGATCTTATAAACCACAACGGCAAGATTAAATGTAATAAGCTGTTCAACTGCTAGGAATTTGAGTGTCCAGTTGTCTTTCATCCTGGCCGTATGAATTATAGAGACAGCTCTGTTTTGGGGACTTTGAAGAGATTCTATTTTTGAGTTTGATAGACTACCCCCAGATTACAGCATACCGCATGTGACTTTCAATTAGGGCTCGATATACATTGCTTAATGAGGATTGAGAGAGAATGCTTTTCAGCCTTCTTAGAGATTGAAGACCTCCACGACCACCAATTTGATGAGCAGAAAATAAGTCAAATACGACTCCCTGGTAGAAAAATCTAAGATTTTTTTGTAATTTTTCTTTATGGTGTTGGACTGGACCATTAAGATGTACTTAAATTAATATGATGTAACGTTTAGTTTATTTTAACATAGCTGAAAGGTTATTCGTGTAATAATAGTATGAGTTAATGAAAGCATGAACATATGTTTTGGTACTTAGAGGTTGTTATGTCTATAAACTGGGATTCGCTTTTTGAAAGCAGGAATGCTTGCGTATCTGCGTCTCTACTGTCACAATCCACACAAAATTAACTAAACATCACGATGGGCCTAAACAAATCGTGCCTCTACTCTGATGTGATGATGTGATGTGAATACAAATGGTAAAAATCAACAACAGTTGAAGAAAGATGGAAGTTCAATAAGTATATGAATAAAGAATTAGGAGCAAATGAAATTAAAGTAAGGATATGAATATAACAGAAGTCTTTTTCGATTAACTTCATATCTTTGCTTCAGATCTGCTCAAGCTGTCACATTAAAAAAGATTTGAATTTTTCCTTTTAATTCTCACTTTAAATTGCATCTTCTGTCATCCAAGAGTATAAGAATAATCTTAGAAGTAATATTGGAAATTTTTAAGAACATTGAGGCTCACAGAAAGATTAGATATTCCTTTAAGAAAGTGTATGTGAGATGGAGCAAGTGGATCAAACGGGATACACACCTCTTATGCAAGCTTCACGTGCCACTTTCTACTTCAGCGTGCGCTTGAAGAGCGAGTCTGTATTACACTCTTTTTTTTTATAAGAATACCTAATTTTTTTCTGAGCCTCAATATTCTTAAAAATTTTCGGTTTTGAGCCTCAGATTATTCTTAAATTATTCTTAAATTTTTCTTGCTCAACACAAGGTGTAAATTCGCCTTAAGATCAAAGAAACAAATTAAATCATTTTTGATGTGTTGATTCATCATAAATTTCAACGAGAACAAACAGAACAAGTCAAAATACGGTTTTAGTCCAAAAGCATTATTTCAACTCCATCAATATCATCAATGCCAATGTAGCCCTCGTTATCATCTGAAGACGTAACTCTATATTTGGCAAGAGTTTTATTGAAGTACTCGATTTTTCCCATGAACCATCCATTCTCGTATAAAGCTTTGATTCGATTAACAAAATATTTTAGTTTTGATGAAGGTTGAGCCTGGCAATATTCTTAAATTATTCTTAAATTTTAGCAATTTTGAGCCTCAATATTCTTATAGACTTTATTCTTATAAAAAAAAAGAGTGCATCATCAATGAAAATGTAGTAATATTCATGTTTGACAACGGAAATTACTTACAGAGCGGCTGATTGTATAACATAGAGATATATATAGCGTCAAAGTGACAACTGTTTTGTTTTGGGAGGAAACTCTTCATTAAATTTGATTCGATTAACAAAATATTTTAGTTTTGATGAAGGCTGAGCATGGCAATATTCTTAAATTATTCTTAAATTTTAGCAATTTTGATCCTCAATATTCTTATAGACTTTATTCTTATAAAAAAAGAGTGTATGCTTAAAAGTAGAAATCTCATTTAAATGCCTCAATTAAAACGCAGTTTTATTGGGCGGATGCAACAGCACTGCATCATTGCACTTGCCTATGAAACTGGTGTTGTATCACATTTTAGCTAGCATTTTAATTTTATACTTTTATCATGTAAATAAGCAATATTTTGGTAGATGAAGTAATAGGTACCATCATGAAATGCGTGTGGAACCATAGTTGAGTAACTATGGTGGAACAGACTATGTAGTAACCCGCCGTGGCAACCACAATGGTATTCCTCCAATTACATTCCGAAGCAGTCCAGCCATCGACATTCCTACAATATCCATATCATTTTCCAGTTTCCCTCGCTGTTGTTCTCTTTATCGAGCTCCGCTTACCATGCCGGACAGGATGTTATTTCCAAGTCCATGGCTTCTTAGCTCTTAAGTACATTGTATACTCCACAGTGAAATTTTCTTTGGTATTCAACATGATTCAGCATTCCATTTCAATGCCAATAAGAATAGTAGATCCTGACTGTTCCAACTATAAACATCGTTTGAGTTTTTGAAGTTCCAATATAATAAGTCATTATTTTTCTTCAGGAATCCATTCTGTTTATGCTTTGTGATGTTAAGCATGCAGATGCTTCAGATTCATGAATGGATACCCGCAAAGCCTTCAGTTACTACGCTTACACATGTTGTGCTAAGCAATGAATGAAAGACGTGAAGAATACTTACTTGAATTTTCTCAGATACTGCATTTTCTCACGGAGAACCCGGTATCTGTTAAATCTGTTTTGCGCAGGATATACGCAAGTAGATGGCTTTGAGAAGAAATTTCTGTTTAACAGAAAATTATCTTAAGAACTTTGCCTTAAAATATTGGTCGCGAAGGAGTAGCACTGAGAATAATGAGAGTGAATTAATTAAAATTGTTAGAGAATCCGGATGAATATCACTTCCTACCTAAGTTTGCTAGAAGAATTTACCTCATCTCATAAATTAATAAATTCATGTGCGTCACCTCATAAAGATATGCAAAAAATTTTTTGAAAGTTTGATTATTCGCATGCGTGAGGAAGAACTTTAAATTTAGATACGTTGTGAACTATCTATCCGAAGAAACATAGAGATTTTGGAAGTAGTTGTAACATTTGCTGTTGGTCTTTCAAACAAATTCCCCAAATGAAATTGGTTCCTGCTCAACTGGGAGACTGGAACCCTCACTGCACTACTATCTAAGACCGACCATAAAACATGTTACAATTGTTGAAACTGTAGAATTCATCAAAACAATTGCAGAGATTTTTAATCGAAGATTCTATCTTACTGCGTTAAGCATAACAAGAGAAATGGCAGATCTCCTTTTACGCATTAGAACTTTGAGAAAATTCCTATTGCTACACATTCGAATGGAATGCTCAGGGATGGGAAATTTGAGGGGCGTCGGGGGCGTCGTGCCCCCAATATGTCAAACTCGCAAGAAAGTAGGTCAAAAGTCTGCCGTGCTGCAAGATAGTTGGCCACAGTGCTTTCTGTGACCTTTTTTGGTAATAATAGTTGGTCATTTGATCAAAACGCCTCCCCCCCCCAACAGAAGGTGTCTCGGCACATCACTGGGAATACTCACAGTTTAATTGGATGCTTCTTTTTAATACCTTGTACACAGTTACTATGGCTAATACTTGTGTTATTTTTCTACAGGGGCGGGTCCAGTGGGGGACAGGGGTCATGCCTCCCCCCAAACAGCAACATTTCCTATAGCAAACGATTGTGATGAGAACCTTCTCATATGAAAAAGACAATGAAAGGAATCAGAGGGCTACCCCAAAGTCCAGCTCTGGATTCGCCTCTGTTTTCTAGTTTATTACTACTACCAAGACTTGCCAATGGGTTATTACTTTATTTGATTGTGACCTTCTTTCTAAGTACATCGTCGTCACATCTACCAGACACCTAACTTAGCGTGTCTTGGTATTTTTGTAAGTTTTAATAACTCAAGAAGCTACAGTCTTATGTTCGTTCGAGTTTACCTCTGTTTTCCTCAATTCCTTGGGGGCTTGGAGGATGCCTCTGAGAGGACTTTAGCTCTGGCACGAGCATTTAGGTACCACGCCCTAACATTATGACGTAATTTGGTTGCCACACCCATTTAAAACTCTTGCTAGAGGCCCCTTACCCCAACCCTAACATTTTCCATTCGAAGTTGGACGAATTAGAAAATTGATTTTGGCGAGAAGTTAGGAGGGGGGGACATGTCCCCCAGTCCCCCCCGCGTGGCTCCACCCCCGACTGTGAAGTAGTCAAAGTAAACAAGTAGGTAAGTTTGTTTTTGGCTGGTGTACTCTTGTCCGAGATATGTGTGTGGTACGTTCAACCCTGATGAAATATTGCATAAAGCCTGAGTTTTGTGTTGCAAAATTTACCCATGACGTGTCACGCGTACATTTGACGCTTGTTTGGCAATATTAAAATATTTGATATTTTAGGCTCTGCGTTTTTTTTTGAGGTATTTCACTTCAAGCCTCGAATTGACTTTCAAGAAAACTCTAGTTGGCTTGGCCGGCCTAAGTACACTGGCTTGGGTATTTGACTGCAAAAATGAGCGGAGTTGAGCTCAAAGAACAAGGGAATCGTCTCTTTGCTGCAAGACAGTACGAAGATGCAATTGGATGTTATTCAAAAGCTATCGTAAGACCTTTGCTACGTAATTCATCTTAATAAGCAATGTTTATTCCAATCATTATCAACAAGTTTTTCTATCAACACTACCATATTTAAATTCTGAAATTGAAAAAATATTCATCTGAAGATGTATTTATTATGCGATCAAAAGATGATAACACTGTTGTTCCTGGTCTATTAATTTTCTGTGGGTCAGGGTTTTAAGCCCTACAGTGAGACAGCCTCACCCAAGATTTTTCAATCAATCAGGATTGTTTACATTGCTTCATGGCATACAAGATCAAATCTCTCAACTTTCAACTAACACTATCTATTAAATAAATGGGCTGAAAACAGAAAAAAATCCAAAACTCTTGGTCTGATTTCTTTTACATTGTATTGCTAGGTGCTTCTGTGAGATTTGATGGCATTGGAAGTTTTGAGACTGTTGGTGTGCCATAGAAAATTACTACAAATGGCTTTGAGACATTTAGTCCTTGATTGTTTTACCAGGCATAGTTCTGTTTCATTTTAGAATTAATATAGTCTTCAAGCTGATGTATAATTGAGCTCTCTACCTACTTTTTTACTATTTGTTATCTTTCAGGTAAAGAACCCATCTTCTGCAACATATTACACGAACAGAGCTCTTTGTTATCTAAAGCTTCAAAACTGGGCAAAGGTTGTTGCTGACTGCCAGCGAGCTATTGAATTAGATCCAAAAACTGTGAAAGGTTACTTTTTTGTTGGGCAAGCACACCTAGAACTAAAAAACTATGATGATTCTATCACTAATTTTAAACGAGGTATTGAAAGTCTCTTTTTTGTGAACTTTAGTGGTTTAGAACAGCAATTTTGTTGGTTTTCTGCAATATTATTGGCTCTTTTACTATTTAAAACACTAGCTATGTGTGTCAGTGAATGCTAGCAATAGTTTTTACCTATTCCAAGCATTTCTTAGGTTTTTACCAACTTAATGCTTAGACAAAGAAGGGTAGTTTGTGGCAGTAGAATTACCTCACAAAGAAGTCACAAGTACCTGCTTTGTTTTTCTTCAACAGAGTTTGCTCACTGCTTAGGTATGCACGTAGTTTCTTGAACATAATTGACATCCCTCTTCCTTTTCTCAAGTCAAGGAAGAAGATTGTCAGTTGTTTTCAAGAAACTATGCACAGTGTGTATTTTTGTCATTTTTGTGAGAAGCAGAATTTAGTAGGAAAGACATAACCAGGGGTGATTTATAGGGGACTCTGGGGGCTAGGTCCCCTTGTTGAAATTTTTACTTATTTTGAGGGCCAGCCATTAAAAAGTTTTGTATTGATATTGCTTTTCAAAGTGTATTGATCCCACCAACATTTTGTATCATATTGATATGATGAATTTCCTCCCTGCTACATAACTATTGAGATCTTTCTGATTGTTGGTTATATTATACAGTAGTTAGATGAAATCAGTACTTCTTAATTATTTTTGGAAAGCCCCCCTCATTGGGAGAGAAAATATTTTGCACCCCACATTCACTATAAATAAGATCAATATCTATGAAAACTGTATTAGTATACCTGGTTCCCTGGGTCATATGCACCCATCCTAGCATCAGATCATACCCCCAAGGGGGCATGTCCCACTATTTAGGGGAATGGAGAAATGGTGGATTGAGTTATCATGTTTCCATCTTTGAAAATATGGTCTTAGTTGCATGCAAGCCTTGCCCATTTTATGACATTGCACATAGAGCCTCCCTTGTTAGAATTTTTAGAAATTACCACTGGGCACAACTATGATTGATGAAATCATTAGTTTTATATGAGTAATATTTTTTGCCTATGTCTATACTATATATAATTTCTTCAGCAATGGACCTTGCCAGAGATCAGAAGTTCAATTTTGGTGATGAGATTGCCAGTGGAATTAGGTTAGCAAAAAAACAAGTATGTCTTTTGTGAAAAAATTTTTCTTTTGTCTATTATGTTGTATTTTATATAAATTATTGGTGAAATGTATGAACATTTAGTTTTGAGCTTTGAGTAGCTAATGCTAATGATAAGGAATTGCTTCCAATAAGAGGCCTTTATTTATGCCATAAATATGTCAGGAAGCCCATTAGTTTTTTGCCCCATGAAGTGCTGGTGAAGACATGGGTTCATGCTGATCACACAATGGTACATATTTACAAGCCAATTATATAGCTTACTGCCATGAACAGTTAGAAGTACTACACATATAGCTTTGTGACTGTGGGTGTATATTAACCTTTTGGTTCATGTAAATATAGTGTTGAAAATGAAGCTTAGTGGTGTGAAATTTCATGTCACAGGGCTGGATTTTAGGTTTTTTAGAGCTCTAGTCCAAAATGTGATTGGTGTTTGTAGAATGCAAACAGTACTCAAAATGCTGTTTGTGCTCAATAGATTTTTCATAATGTTTCTGAGGTTCTTAATGTACCTAATTTGCAAGGGCTATCTTTGGCCAAGTGACACCATTAGCAGAGGTAGGAAAAGTGCTTGAAGATGCTAAGTGACATTGCAGGAAGCTCCATCATCTGGAAGAAAGAAAAAAGAGAAGGAAAAAAGAAGAAAGGGACAAGAAGAGGAAAGAGGGAAAGAAAAAGGAAAAAGAAGGAAAGAAAAAGGAAAAAGAAGGAAAGAAAAAGGGAATGAAAAGAAATGGAAGCAAAAATGGAGAGAAAAAATGTAAAGAGACAAAAGAATAAGGAGAAAGAAAGAAGGGAAGAAAAGGAATGAAGGAAAAAATAGTATGGGAAAGAAATGGAAAACAGGGAGAGAAAAGTAGAGGGCAAGAGGAAAAGACCAACATACTAGATACATTAGTAAAACAGTAAAAGGAAAAACTTGTTTTGAAATATGACTTAATATTTTTCTACTTAAAGTTTAAATTTTGCTCATTTTGAAAATAGGTTATTTACATTCCTTTGGGTGTCTTCATTGACTGATCTCCCCCTTTGATTTCAGAGATGGAATGCACTTGAAGAGAAAAGGATAGCACAAGAAATTGAATTACAAACATATATTAATAAACTGATCAAAGAGGATATACAAAGGTTCTTTTTTAATTACACAGTTGATATCTGTAATGAAAATGCAAGGAGATACTTATAGCAACAGTTGGTGGCAATGAGAACATGTCTTTGTTTACTTTATTTCAAGATGAAGATGATGAGAAAGAGGAACCAGTATTCTTTGCCTTTTTTGTTCATTTTCAGACATTCCAGTTAAGTTAACATACAAAGTAGATGAAAATAAGACACAAAACAGAAAAAAGACACAAATCACTTTGAAATAGACACTTCTATTCTATACCATACTCATTGGTAGTAATTTTAAATGTCATTTAAAACAAACTAAATACAATATTTACTGTAAAATGTACCCCCATAGACAAAAAGGCACTGGGTCACCAAGGTCTGGCTATTGGTGGTACCTAAATAATAGCAGCAATTCATAATACTTAGAAAAGAACAATATGAACACAATAAAATTAGAAAAAATGTAAGCATACAAACAAAAAAAACGTGCAAGAACTTTGTCTCAAGATAGAAGCCAGGAAGTCCCATGATAGCAAGAAGTAAATAAAGGTGATGATCATGATTGATTGATTGATTGATTGATTGATTGATTGATTGATTGATTGATTGATTGATTGATTGATTGGTAGCAATAGTGTGATAGAACAGCACATCAAGTTGGATACTAATGCAGAGAAAAAGAGGATACATAAATTATAGAAGTTGAAGTAAGGATGTGAAGGATGAGAAATAGCACACAAGGCTGGGTAGACAGGAAAAATGCGAAGAAATTTTGCAATGTTTTGTTGTCTTCCTAATCTTGAATTTTATTGTGCAGCTATATTCTTTCTCATCAAAATCTTTTACTTTGTTGCAGTTCATATGTGTTACTGCAGAAATTTATATTATGGTCCGATATTAAGAACTTCACCCTCTATGTACCTAGTACTGAAGCAAATTTCTCTTCATGCAGTTCAAATTGCAGAGTTCTATTTAATATTTTCTCAATCATTTTAGACAGATATCTGACTTTAAAAACGAAAGCAAAAATGAAGCACAGA
The DNA here is from genome assembly GCA_018155075.1 of Cassiopea andromeda. NCBI lineage: Eukaryota > Metazoa > Cnidaria > Scyphozoa > Rhizostomeae > Cassiopeidae > Cassiopea > Cassiopea andromeda. The sequence goes on from WIPJ01000648.1 coordinate 149,570, forward strand.
TGGAAAAGCTGGAAACGGAAATGGTAAAGTTTAGTTTATTTACCAGTTTTAACTTGTAGTATCATTAACTTCCTTTCTTTGTGACCATGTAACTGCTGCCATTAACTTTGAACTCATGATTTTTTATGGATAGCACAATTCAACACAATAAATTTCTGTAAATTTAAGTGCTAAAGCCTTGTAAGACATTTACAGCTAAATAGATTCATGTTTTCTTCATTTTTCAGATGGAGAAACAAACGCAGTTACACGAGTTGTTTTCCCAAGTTGACGAAAGAAGAAAAGTGAGTAGAAAATATCTATTAAGTGTTGCCGAGAAACAATTTTGCTTAGTTAATTTTGCAAATGGAATAAGGACTAAGTGTTTGCATTTTAGCTAGAGAGCGAAGGAGATAGAGGAAAGGAGAGAGTCAGAATGGAGAGACACTGAAAGGAGGGAGTCAGAAAGGAGAGAGACAGAAAGGAAGGAGATAGAAAGGAAGGAGGCAGAAAGGAAGGAGGAAGAAAGGAGAGAGACAGAAAGGAGGGAGACAGAAAGGAGAGAGAAAGAAAGGAAGGAGAC
>WIPJ01000648.1:150308-181653 GCA_018155075.1 Cassiopea andromeda
AGAGAGGAGGGAGACAGAAAAGAAGGAGACAGAAAGGAAGGAGAAAGAAAGTAAGGAGACAGAAAAGAGGGAGACAGAAAGGAAGGAGAAAGAAAGGAGGGAGACAGAAAAGAGGGAGACAGAAAGGAAGGAGACAGAAAGGAAGGAGACAGAAAGGAGGGAGACAGAAATGAAGGAGACAGAGAGGAGGGAGACACAAAGAGAGAGCTATGAGTTCAGATGATGCAAGAATAACTCCATGGCATACAATTTTTTTTGACGTGAAGTAGGTTATTTATCACCAAGATGTATCTCTTCTGAGTTTATCTTTCTTAAGTAGTTTTTATTTCCTGCAGTAGCTGTTTTTGGTAATTTCACCTTAACTTTGATAAATATACGTTTATTATTTTTTCGTTATTTTAGAAACGTGAAGTACCCGAATTTCTTTGTGGCACCATCAGCTTTGAGGTCATGAGGGACCCGGTTATAACGCCGAGTGGAATAACGTATCTTTTCTATACACCTTACCATCAATTACCTCAAGCTGTTTCCTTGTTTCCTTGTGTTCTTATTACTGTACCCTTTGCCAGTTAACTCCAGTTTTTTCCATAAAGATTAGGAGGAGCAGGCAAAAATGATTTCATTTTTAGAATATTGGATTTTTGAGGTAAATTGAAGACTTTCTTTGTACATTGAAGACTTTCTTTGTAAATTATAAATTCTGTTTAATTACACTGCGTTGCTATCTTCTTATTTTCTGCAGTCCAATTGCACGTCTTATAGCTTCTATTAAAAAGTTCTTAAAACATTATTTTGTTTAGAAAACAAGAAAGTTAAAGTGACATGGATTAACTTAATTTTTATATGTTCTTCTGTTTTGATTTACCAGAATTTCTTGCTGATGAGCTGAAGTTCATGATCTTTGTGGATTTCCAATGTTTCTAACACCTTCTTAGATAGTGTCTTGCCCGATCTGAGCGGAAATTTAAATTAGTCAATGACAAGTCCTTTTTTCGTTAACGAAAACAACAGATATGATAGGAAAAATATCGAGGAGCATTTACAGGTAACACGCATTTTACTTTGCTATTTGACTGCTTGTGTAAACTGTTGTATAGATCCTTACTCGCATTTTATTAATTGCTTTGCCTCGTTATCATTAGGACGGTCATATTTTGACTTTATTATTCAAAATCTTTGACCTAACAGTTTGAATTTTTAACCAAATTTTGACTTTGCATATCCTTGAGTCAAACCCTTTCTGATTTCAGCGTAGCAACATACAGCACACTTTCACAAGTTTCATTCTCCAAACGCTTTTTACGAACGATATTATTGATAAGCGAAAAGCTTCCTTCCATCGATCTTGTTGAAAAACGAAAAACTTCGTTCCACCGATTCTCTAGTTTTACGAGAACCCTTCAATAGTGGACGGGTTAGCGTTAAAACTCTTAGACGTCACGTTTAGATTCATTTGTAGCATTTCAAAATAAAGGTTTGCACAGGTCTTCCCAAAAGGCAAGCTTCTGAATCCCTATGATGGACTTGACAATGATTTATTTGCTGGACAATATTTTCTTACATTCATTGCACTCTACTTTTCCCTTTTTTGACTAATGTTTTTGGATTTATTCCAGAAAAGTAAGATTTTCGACTTTATTCTGATCATATTTGAATTTATATAATTTTCAACCGCCCAGAGCAGCCGTGGCCTAGCGATAATGCACTCGACTCAGACTAACATGGTCCTGGGTTCGAGGCCCAACGCAGTCCATTGGTGACGCCAGGAAGGGCATCCGGTCCTAAATGCTCGTGCCAGAACTAAAGTCCTCTCAGAGGCACCCTCCAATCCCCAAGGAATTGGGGGAAACGGAGGTAAAATCGAGAATAATTTTCAACCGCCCTAATCATCACCTATTCCACAATGCAGCATTGTCTGTTTTTTGATGTTTTGAAAATTGTTTTTTCAACCTTTGATTTCAATTGCTTCACCTCACGTACTCATCTCACTTACAGAAAACTATTTTATGGAAGTAAATAATATTGATTTACTTATTATTGTAGAGAGTTGGACACTTCGATCCTATAACAAGAGCTGAATTAACTGCTGATCAACTTATTCCGAACTTGGCCATGAAGGAGGTGATCGACGCCTTTCTTGAGGAGAATGGCTGGGCCATAGATTACTGATTTCTGTTCTTTTTGTCGTTGCCCCGTGCAAAAATCAAAACCATGCCAATGAGAATAATGTCAGTTACCAAGTGCTAGTAAAACGTTTTCTCAGATTTTCCCATTTCGGCGTTTCCCCCCCCCCCCAGCGAGAGGCCAGAAGGAGATATCCGTAGTGTATTCAATTTAATCTATGTATTTAAGTGACTTGGGTGCATAACAAAGTCAGGTGCTCCACTGTATGCTCCACTTCTTTGTCAGCTTGCTATTGTGAGTTTTCAAAATCCTATAGTATTTATTGCCTTTTTGTAAAGAAATAGAAGAGAGATAGGGATTATGAGGTGATTCAAAATGCACAGAACAGTAGAAGGTGGGTAGGTATGAACTATTTCTGTGACAAACAGTTATGAACACTCTATATTGTCATAAATTTAATACACTTGTGCCACCTTTTCACTTTCTGATGAGTGTTTCCAAATAGCGCTCAAATAAACAAAGAGTTCAATTTCAATTCAATTTCAATTCCTTACAGACGGTGGCCCATTCAGCTGAGCTGGTTTGCAAGGGGCCGTCTATTTACAAAGTAAAAGCTCAAATCTTACAAAAAAAGTACATATTTTTATAAAGTCTAAATTAAAAAGTGTATATAACTAGATATGTAAAACAACATTTACAAATAATACTTAAAAGATGCCAGAGATGGTGCACATTTAGCACCAGCTAAGAGTTGAAGACCTTATCAAGCTTGAATTTTGCACTTTCTCTAAACAGTCTTTAATTTCAGCGACTTTGACTTATTTAATGTCAACGATTATGACAACAATTTTCCGTTGCCATAAAAACTAAGTCGACGCCATCATTCTTTTATCGAAGCGTGCCAACACTTTTTGAACGGTAGTGTAGATTAATTTGAACTCTGATGTCGGTTTTGAATGTAATAGCAAATGTAGTAGGTATTGCTTCGATGGTTACTACACTCTCAGATAACTTCCATCGTACGCTGTCGTCAACCCAAATAAAATACATTTCACTTTCTTTTTCTTTTGTACGCCAGTTTCTCACGTTTGCAAATTCGCCTGATTGAACGAGAGGAAGTGAGGAGGATGCTACCTTGGTTTGCAATAGATTTGGCAGCATTCATACTCTGCGCATATCATGAACTTGACTGACCGGCCCCACGTAAACGCAATGCCTAAGCGACCTTTTTTTGGTTGGCTGCTTAACCGGCCAAATATTTGACCGCTCAAATATTCGGCCGTAGCCTGAATCTTGCGCTTTCTCTAAAAAGTCTTTAATATCAGCAATTTTGACTTATTATTATCTTTTGCTATGGTGCATCAAGGTATACTATGTACACAAACAGAGGCTAGTGTTGGGGGGTCTCATGCTAGAATGTTACGTAACAAGGAGGGGGATCAGCCCGAATTTAGCAAGCCGTTACATAGGGGGATGGGGGTCAAGATGGCAATATTTTCCGTTACGTACTTTTTTGTAATAATCCCTATATGAACGAAAATCATAAAGAGAACAAGTCTCCAATATGACAGAGGAAGTCGTGTAATGCAGCCATGTAGCTGAGTAGCAAAACGTAGAATTTATAAAATGCTAGATGTCATCTATGTCAAGATCCTACCTGTTCCCCCTTCCAATATATAGTTTCTCAGCCATTCCTAATTACGGTTTTTATGAGGAATTCAACCTTTTGACGGTAAATGTTCTGCTTTTTGCTTTGCGTACTTCAATATTGATTTAATTCGATCAACACCTGGATCATTTATTATGTTGAGCAACTTGCCTTCCTCTGTTATTCTCATTAGTATCTGACAGAAATAAAGTTATTTAATACGTCTTGTGTTACTTTCATATGAAAATACGTTAATTGTTATTCAGATGCACTATTCCAGTTTCTTTTTAGTATGATATCTGTACTATTAATTTTAGAAAAATATTTTTGTTTAATATTTATTTGACCTTTTCTCGTAAAATTTCAAGCTTAATACTGGCTTCCTTAATGGCTGTTAAGCTTTGATTTTGCAATAATGGAAATCAGTAGAAGCTGGAGACGTAAGGGAGTTGTCATTTTCAGTACTGGGCACAGGGGTGGATGAATTTTGAGACAAATGGTAGAGTTTACTCACCCCGTCCACTATTTTCAATCTTATTTGAAGCCCCATTTTGAAATGCTGGAAATATTTCACAACCCCCAGAAATATTGCTAAAAAGGAAATCTGGATATAAAGGAAGTGGAAGGAAAACGGGAACGAAAGAAACAAAGAACACTCACTAATTATTTTGAATAACTTTTTGCTCACAAGCATTTATTTAGACAATGTAAACATTTTGTTCTTAGCACGTAAAGTGATATTTACGGTCGGAATTTGTTCAAAATTTTGATAAACTACCATGAATCGGCAAAAGAATTTGGTAACCCAATAAAACAAGGCAAAAAAATTTGACACCCCTCCAAGCGATTCTTTCACCCTTTACCCAGCATTATAATGACGGTTCCCTAAGGGACATAGAAATCTTTTCTAAAAATTTCAGATAAGAGACCTCTTGCAGTGCCATTCGCGTTCAGCATTTCGATGGTATTTTCATTAGAAAGCTGTTTACTTCTTCTTGCTCAACCCCAAATTGGAAACTTTGAATAATGCGCGGGAGATTTTTTTGTGGCCTAGAAATTGCACGGCTGCAAGTGGCTTGGATGAGAATTTCCCGCAGCTGAGGGCAAAGAGTAACGTATAAAATTGTCTTGCTAAAAGAATTTTGCGCGATTGGAGCAATCATTTGACAAGAATTGTGTGGCTGCAATCGCAGCTGACATGCTTGGAATAGAAATCCCCCGCGCAAGGTAGACATTTTAATCTGGGTTCATCCCGGCACTTATTCACTGCCAATTTGTATTTCTGAACCTTGTTCTAATCGTCTGGAGCCATGGGCCATGGGGGAAACCGTCTTGGGAATTTTTGAGAGTGCTTCTCGTACATGTGTCCCTCCAGGTCCTACTGGGTCAATGGGACCGTGTTCTGTACGTCCCACTTAAAAAATCTGCTCTTTGGCTGCGGACGCAGGCTTAGACTGCGGAGGAAATTGTTCTTAATGTGCAGCCTCGTTCAGATGGTCCATGTTTTTAGGAAGATTGAGAAAGTTGTAGATAATTTTGGTCACAGCTCGAATTTAGCAATGGGTATTTTAGAAAAAATTGCAGAGATAGAACGGGAAATATCCAGAACTCAGAAGAATAAAGGTTTCTCTTCATTCTAATATATTATTATTCCACCCATGTGGGACTTCTTGAAGACAAGGCGCGTATCGTGTACTTAGGCCCTAAGTTCTTAATTAATATATAAAATGTATAATTCATGCCTTCGACCAGGAAAATTATTGCTAAGATGCCTCCCAACTATTACATACATTCTGTAAAATAATTTCTGTAATATTAGATTCAAGGGAGATGTTAAATGGCGGAGTTTGAGATGTGCCTTCCACCAGTTGTCATGCAGCCATAAGCCCTGTACAATTGTAGTATATAAAGCATAAGATTTTTTTTGCAGCTACTGAGTACCATTTGGGACTTTTGAAAGCTAAACTTGCCAAGTATCGAGCACAGCTGATAGAACCATCAAAATCTGCTGGTGCTAAGGTATGTCATTTATCTTTCATTTAAGCCAAGCTTGATTGTCAATTTCAACCTCTAAGGCAATAAAGAGTTATATTTGGCAAGTATGGCTGAAAACGTCTACATCTGCATGATAATCAGCAAAACCTAATACAGCATCCCACTGATGGAGATCAACACACAGCCCATGCACACCTATCATATGCCATGAAAAAGCTGTGTAAGATATAATGATATAAACCTGAGAACCTAAATGGAGATTTAATGAGTGTATCAAATATAGGTATGTATTGGAGGTGTGATGATCTTAAGTGGAGAACAAATATACTATACTTCTTAAAAGAAGAAAAGATATATGAGCAAATTAGATGACAGGTCACTACAGACAGATACAACTACTAATACTTAACTTAAACATTTAACAACTTAGCACACTTGTTTGTAAAAATTCTTGTGCATGGTGACTTCCTAATTTCAGGTTGGGTTGAGTGCTAGTCTAAAATTATTCTAGGGTAAAAGGAATACTTATAAATGTCTCTCTCAGTTGCAATTTGAACAAATTTTGGCGTGGTTATATCTGAACCTCTGGTATTACATTTTTGCTGAGTGATATAATATGGTAGCTCTATGTCAACATGTTTACTGAAAATTTTGTAAAAAAATGTTAATCTTGCTACAGTTCTGCATTTTTCAAGAGATGACCTTTCAAGAATGCTGAGTGCTTTTGTCATCGAACCTTTTCCCTGTGAATATTCATTAGCTATGAATCTGGCTGCTTTCTTTTGCACTTGCTCAAGTGATTCCTTCTGAGTGTTAAGGTGTGGGTCCCAAGCTGCTGAAGCATATTCTAGCTGAGATCTGACCAGTGTGTAATAAGCAGCACACTTTATCTCCTTTGGAAACATGGAGAGGTTCCTCTTGATAAACCCTAGAGATCTATTTGTCTTGCAGACAACATTTTCTGTGTGACTTTCCCATTTTAGATCTTTGTCGATCTCCACTCCTAGATATGGGTGATACTTAACACTGACTAAGATTTCATCATTTAAACTGTATTGATAAGAACAGCTTGCTCTCCTCCCAGAGATTTACAGTCTATGTCACTTTCCAACATTAAAGTTCATTTGCCATTTATTTACCCATTTGTCAATAGAATCCAAATCCTTCATAATAAAATAGATAATCATCTGCAAATAGGCGAAGGTGTGAATGCTCAACTTCCTTGCTTATATCGTTGATGAACAGGAGAAACATTAATGGACCCAACACAGTTCCTTGTGGAGCCCCTGATTTCACTCTAACAGCTGATGAGTTTTCACTGTCCACCAACATACTCTGACTTTGATAACTAATCCAGGAAGATATTCACTTACCAATACTTGTGCCTGGTATAATACCATACATGTCTAGCTTCACTAGAAGCTTTTTATGCAGTACAGTATCAAAAGTCTTACTAAAGTCCAGTATCAATAGATGCATTATGTTACCACGTAATTTCCTGTTCTCTGTGCATGTCCATGGCTGGTTCAATATGTCATAATTTTGAGATATATCTTTACGTTCGAAGATGGACACCAATGATCTTGGTAAGCACAAGAAACCTAAGGACTAGGAATGACTTCCTATCAGTGATTATAATCTCAATATTTTTCTTCAAATGCTTGAATTGTGTTTTAGGGTGAAGGATTTGATGTTATGAAATCTGGAGATGCTAGAGTAGCATTGATTGGTTTTCCATCTGTTGGAAAGGTAATGGAATATGTCTCATATGTGCAGAATATTTACCTTTTATGAGCATAAAATAAGTTGGTAGGAAGTGTTTATAAATGAGGTTGAGATATGCCTTCATAATGATTCAAATTTGAATGATTCAAATTTGAATGATTCGAATTTGAAATGTAGAAGCACTACTTTTTCTTGCTGCTTTAGTGCTTCTGTTCATTTCAGTTGCTTGCCCATATTTATTGTGCATGTAACTTTACCTAAATGTTCTCTCATTACTCTTTAGTAATGCTGGTTACCCACTTTTGCTTTCATACAGATCTGCCTACCTAGATATTAATTTTTGTTATTTTGATAAAATCCATATTCTTTCTTTGGAAATTTGATATGGGTTTGGTTACTTTTGATATTTTTAGTCTACATTGCTGAATTTACTAACAGAAACAGCTAGTGAATCTGCAGCTTATGAATTTACAACACTGACATGTATTCCAGGAGTAATAGAGGTAAGCATTACCATGTCATAGTTTATTCTTATGGTGCATGTTACTCACAGTGGTGTGGTGAAAGACCTTTGAGTGGAAGGGGATATAGCAGTAAAAATTTAATGACAGGCCACTAAATGTCCAGATTTGACAACAAGTTGATGATCAATTAGCTACAATTTGTCATCTTTTAAATCTAGCATCAAAAAACTTGATCTTATCTCCCTCTCTACTTAAACTTCCCCAATTTTTCAGTTTTTCCTTTGTTGGGGCTTTGTTATAGGCCCTACAGCCTTTCCCCGACATTGCTTACTAGAAAAAAAAATAAAGTAAGTAATTACCAACAAGCTATAGAATTACCAACAGTTTCTGCAAAAGTGGAGGTGTGACACACTCCCTTCTTTGGCACACCCCTGATTACTCAGACTATTATGAGAGAACAAAATTCTGTTGAGTATAATCATTTTGATGTGTGCTGGTGGTTTGTTTTCATTTAGATTTCATTGTATTTAGGTAGCATCCACACTAATGTATTTTTCATATAAAAACGCATACATTTAGATGTATCTAAATGCATCTAAAATGCAAAAGTATATCTAATTGTATGCATTTTCATACAAAAATGCATTAGTTTTGATGCTACCCAAGTGTTTCTCTTTCCTTGAACAGAAATATATCCCTTCCAGATCATTACAGCCATAGCTAATGGAGCTTGTTTAGTATTTTATTAAAATCTTTTCTTTCCAATTACATTTGGCTTTGTCTTTTGTAGAGGATTTTGATTGCAGTTGAAAGGATTAATCAATAAATAAAGTTGACCTCAAATATATTTCTAGTAGCTAAACAGCTCATTATCTACTTTGAATCTCCACCATAAAAGTTTTTAAAGTCCTTCTCTAATCTGGAAGAGTTTTATTAATTAACTGACTTATACATTACATTGAGATGTGTATCACTTTTTACAACACATGTTTACAACATTCCTGTTTACCTTCACATCTGTCATTTTTGTTTCTTTTGTTGCAGTACAATGGTGCAAATATTCAATTGCTTGATCTTCCTGGTATAATTGAGGGTGCAGCACAAGGTAGCCTTCTGCTCAATATTTTTCCAGCTTTTACCATGTTTCAAAAAGTGAGGTAGCATAGTGGTTAGAGTGCATGCCTCCCATCCGGAAGGTCTATGGTTCAAGTCTGACTCGATGCCCTGACTGAATGCTTGCTCACTGTTCACCCAGCAGCAAATGGGTACCTGGTGGCAACACTGAGGAGGTAGAGGCGGCAAGGAAAGAAACTGGCCACCCTACCTCACATGCCAATGGCCCAGGATAAGTGTCCTCTATAACAGGCACTCCCCTATGTACGAAAGTATATGGGAATACCTTTTTTTACCATTTTTCAAAATATCATAGTCATTATCTTTATAGCCAGGACCATACAGCACATTTGATCCTTGATTGTTGCCGTGGGAAAGATGTAAATATCAGTTTTATGAGTTAAAAGCAGGGATATAGTGGGCATCCTCTCAAGCAGAATAGGGCTACTATAAGGTTGAAAGGGGTAACTTTGCATACAAATTTGTGTCAAGTGGGTTGATATGGGAGGTCCTCCTATGCCTCCCTGGTTCTTATGTTTATGGTTAGAAGGTTCATGCATAAGTCAGTTAATAAATCAAGCAGTTGGTGAGCAAGTCAGAGAGTCAGTCACAAAGTCACTTGGCCAGTACATCAGACAGGCAGCAAGTCAGTCAGTCAATTGCTCAATACATCAGTCACATAAGAGAGCAGTCATTATTAATTTGATGTTATCTCAGTGGTTATCAAATGTTTTTGTGCTTCAATGTTTGTCACAAAAAATGAAATAACAAAATTGGGTGCATTCAACATAACCTAAATTTTTCCCCAAAGTATATAAAATCATTCAGACTGTTATCTACATTGTCTGCAATATTTGTTAGTTTCACCGTTACTATGATTATCATCACTGATTATTTACAGTTGACTGTAGATAATTACAGATGGATCACATACAACACTGCTTAGCTGTGAGCTCAGGAACATGATATTAATTTTCACATACAAAGTCAAGAGGCCATGAAAAATTACAGCTGCAGAATGGAGGGGGTCATTGAAATTATCAGAGGAGAGATTAAGGGACCATCAGAAGCTTTTGTACTGACGAAAATATCTTCCGGTCCCCTACCCAGCAGTATTGACTGGTCTTGATTGATCGACATAATGACCACGTGAATGATTGTGGTCATTATGTCGATTAATCAATCAGTCAATCCAATGCCGTGTTATTCCAGTTGATCCAAGGATTCGAGCTCTAACGTTATCAAGCCATGCATCGATAACTATGCACTTCATTTGTTTAAATTTGGCCAAAGAAGTTTGCTATTCCTCAAAATCCACGAATTGTGTAAATTGGATTAAATCCACATAATCTGAAGTACCAGCTGTTATATACCTATTTTAAAGTCTTCTCTTTGCCAATTCATTGCCATGGAAATACAGCATTTGGGACTAGAACCATGAATGCAAGGATAAGAACTTGTAGATTGCCGTGTTTTAATTTAACTAATTTGTAGTGCAGTTTTACGAGTTTTACACGGTTTTGTTGCCCATGGAGAGTATTGCCATCCCAAACTGCCTCTCTTGGCGTAGATTACACATTTTTTAATAAGAAACCCAGCTCATGGCCAAGCACTAAAAGTTTCTTCCTTTTTGGCCATATTTTGGTTCTAAATGTTTCAATGTAGCAGCCTAGTTGCCCTATAGCAAACAAAATGTGCCGGTGCGAGTTAAATTCTGTAGGAAAACGTGTAATGTATTGTCATATTTTGCGTAAACTCTTGACGTACTGCAAATGTTTGATTCAACAATCATTGTCGTTTGGTTTGCTGTGCCTACGCTATCATAAGAGAGTGAAAAAGCTTGTGGCTTGATTATCTTTTGAAGACAAGTGGTTCGATAGTGTATATTGTAAGACTTTTGTTCTAGATTTTCACTACCGGAAACTTCACGTTCCTCATTCAAATTTGATTTCTTTCGGTCCTTTTTTATCGTCATGCTCGTTTTGTCAGTCAGATTGATAATTTTTCTTTTTCAATGCACTCTGTTGATTTAACGAAAATACCCTTTGGGCAGATTTTAACGGCCTATCAAAACTGCAATAAATAGGTTTGCATGGACGATTTTGTATCTTTCCGATATTATTTTCTTGACACAATTTTGAGCGTATTTCACTAATAGAGAAGAGAGATAGGCGTTCAATAGCATCATCGTATCATCTTTCCCAGAGGTTGGAGCGGCTCTCAATGAATATTCGTCTTTTATATAAGTCAGGGGTTTATAAGAAAGTAGTACTCATTTGCTCAAAAAGATAAGAAAGTTCAGTAGTGGATTTTTGAGACTATACATTTTTTAGCGTTTGTATATTTTGACTTCGATGTATCTGTGTATAAAATGTCATGTATGTGATATTGACTACCCTCTAATAATTTAACTTCTGTTATTTACTGAGATTTACCATCATTTCAAGTGTGCATGGAGCTTTTTCACTTTCCATTATTGTACATACGCAAAATTCTGGGACATAGAAATTTTTGCTAGAAAATCTTAAGAAAGTTTTAATACTGGACTCGTGAAAAAGTTGAGAAAGTGTCAATACTGCACTGAAAAAGCTTTCTTATAAACAGGACATGTAATCTACAACTGAAAACCATTTTGATTGCCAAGTGGTGATTTTTTTACTGGGATTCTATACACGTTTTTTTATAAGAAACCTTGCGCAAGGCCTAGTACTAAAAGCTTTTCAATTTTGGCCACATTTTAGTGCCAAAAGTTTCTTAATTTAGCCTAAATGAAGTAACTTTTAAGAAACTTTTAGAACTTGCTGTGAAAGCGTACGCAGAACGTGAATGTAGCAAGCTATTTGTCCTATAACAAGCAAAATGCGTCAGTACGAATTGCATGTTAAAGCAATGTCATATCCATATTGTTTTGACACAGCTTTGCGTTGTAACAGGTAGCAATTTCCATGTGCTATTTGTCTAAAGTTTCTTAGCTCTTTCCTTGTAGTTCTTATTAACCATAAAAGTATGATATCTTTATCAATGTCTTTGTAGACGTAAGTGTTGGAAAAATATGGATAGACGTTGTGGTTAAGTGTAGGGGTGTGGCCAAGGTTATAAAAGTGGGGGCATCAATCAAAATTCTTTGGCCACACCCTCTAATTATCTGAGGATTTGCTACTACCCCTCCCCCAATTATTTTTCCATCGATTTTAAAGAAATCCTGAGCCCTATCTTGACAAAAAGTGGGAGTATTTCCCCCAGTACTCCCGTGGTCACGCTATGATTTTCAAACTTATGGCTTCAGTTATTAGTTGAGGAAAGCAGACCCTTTAATCATCGGTCCCACCTTTAGGATTTCAGGTTGAATTTTTCACAGACTTAGAGTTACCGCATCATATCATCTTATTGGCTCCGAATCGTTAATTGGTGTTCCTTTTTACAGATTCTACGTCATTTTCGTGATATGCTGCAACATCTATATTCATGATATATGTGCGTTATTTCATGATATTCATGATTCGTTGGTTAAGACAGCAGGTTCGATATAGTAACAAATATTATTGGAAAAGGATTTTTTCCGTAGTTGCTGTCATGCTGAAGAAATTTAGTCTCAGGGTGATTGGCATATCTCTAGAAATGAGCGATATCATTGATCACTGATATGTTCTGGGGATTGCTTTACGCAGGTGGAACGTTACTAACGAACATTCATTTTATTGTCAGATATATGTATACTGTTGTTGTCAATTCTATTGTAAACTGTCTGAGAATATATATTTGGCAGTACTCTATCAAGAACAGCAGTGCCGAAACACGGAGAAACGCAGCTCTTTAGTTTTCCTCAATTTTCACAGGTATGATTGAGCGTATCAACAGGGCTGCTCCTTAGTCGATTGAACATGTGGTTTCACCTCTATGCTTTATGAATCGAGGATCAAATTGCATTCTATTATAGATAATTTTGCAGGTAGTTTTTAGAAATTTGGTTTAAAGAAGAGGTGGATTAAAATTCACTCATTATCATTAATGGAAGTCATGATGTTGAGCTTTGGTGTGTTCTTGATTTAAAGTGTAGATATTTTTGAGCAGTTATGTTTGGATATTCGTGGATTATGGATAAGAAGTATTCCAAGAACGGATTTGGAAACCGTGGATTTTCTCGAACCGATTTATCAAATCGTTAATTTCCGTGGAGTGGATTTAAATTTGCAAAGCGAGTAGTAAACACTTGCAAGAAGAGTACATCGGACCAAATTTTTCATTGACGTTTTTGGAAGTTTGGGATTCATCACCTAGATTGCGCAGTTCAATTGAACCACAGAGGAAAGAGACAGTTTTCTAGATAGTACTGTTCAATTAGACCAAAGAGGAAAGACATTATTCTTTGTTACAGAATGGGAAAGGACACTATCATCTTGTGTTTCTCATGCACCGCTGGTGGTATTTTGCTCATTTCACTTTTCTTACATATCGTTGTTATTTATTTACTTAGACAAGTCCAAAAGGGCGCTACGAACCAGAAATTTCTAATTACAAACCTGAGCTTGTCAGAAGTCTTTTTTATACCACCAGGAATGGTTTATTACTTTCGGCTGTTATGGACGACTGACGGAACATTTTCATCGGAGGTAGTTTCTGTAGGTTTTGTCGCTGTCGCCGTGAACTGTTACCTCGCCAATGGATTCTTGACACTGGATCGAACGATAGCCGGATTGAAGCCGCTACGATACAGGGCTTTATTTACAGAAGGAAGAGTTAAGGTTATTGCTAGAATCCTTTGGGTACCGTTCCTATTCGTGCCTGTCGTTTATGTCATCTGTGGTTTCCAATTATTCGCCCGAATAATGATCGTGTTCACGTTAATGATGGACTTTTTCATGATTGTTGTCGGCATTATGTGCTACGTTTGTGTGTTTTTGGCGATTAAAAATCGAAGGAATACCTTTCACCGAGGAGATGGTAATCACGGAATTGAACGAATATCAGCAAGGCAAAGAGTGAAAGTCTTCAAAGTTGCCATTCCCGTTATCATCACGTTTTTCCTCTTCGTTACTTTACCAGATGTCATTTCGTTAATTCTCGCCATCAAAAATATCGACCCTCTGTTTTATCGAAAGATTTTGTACACACTTTCGTCCCTGAATTTCTTGATAGATCCTATACTCTTCCTTCATCAATACCCTCCACTTACAGCACAATTGAAGAAGAGATTATGGCGTGATCGAAGTGTGTTTATGGTTTCAAGCTCGCAAGAAAGAACCTCGATGAATTTTACCAGCGTTAGTGCTAGTTCGAAATACGTTTCTAATGAAAGAGTCGCTACCTTGGAGTTAGGACGTATCTACAGCACAAAAATGTAGACTTTCAGAGCATTTCGAAGTTGTGTCAACATTACCTGTAAGCAGATTGATTTATCAGATGAAGGTACCTTCTATAGTGCTAGGATTTTTGCCAGACGATTCCACTGTATATGGGGAATTTAAGACGATTTAGAATGATTGAAATTGAGTATATTAAGACTTCACACTGTGCAGTTAATATTTTTTGAATGTAGCATGTAATATTTACCTGTTATTCAGCGTCTGTTCATGTTCTCAATTGAATATGCCTCACCACTATGTAAATTTTAATTGATTTGGTGTTTGGTCACGAAAAGCATTGTATACACTGCAAAAATGTTTTGTACATGTGAAGTAAAGGTGTTAGAACTGTTGTCAATAGTTTATCAACTTAAATTTTGGAACACTTTACTGAATTCTTTCAATAGATTCAACGTATCGTTTCAAAAGAATTACCAGTGTATCGGTAAATAATAAAACGCATAGTATTCTACGGAGGATCGAGTGTGAGCAATTGAGTGTTGACGATCAATCACGCTACCGGAGTGATGGCCCAGTGGTAGATCGTCTGCCTCACAACCGGTAGGTCGTGGGTTCGAGCCCCGGCCGAGTCATACCAAAGACTTCACAAATGGTACTCACTGCCTTCTCGTCTGGCGCTTGACATATGAGAATGGAGTGGGAAAGTTAAACTCGTGGAGCTACCAGTTGACCAGCCCCCGCTGTAGCTTTCACTTCATTCGAAGACGCGTAGCCCAAGGCTGTAGAAACGGAGATAGTCGCCGCCCTATGCACCATTGGGCGTGGGAAAGGACTTTGACTTTTGATCAATCATTCTGGTTTTTTGGTTAGAATACTTTAAAGCAGTGTAGAAAGGGTTCCATCTTACAGATGGTAGACTACGAAATTACAATTGAAAGCTGATGACCCATGGTTAGCAATTATTGGAATTATTTGGGTTTACTTTGAGAACTCTTTAAAACTCGTGAATTCCGATTAAAGCCTTTTGCATAAGCACACATTAAACAGATGCGAGTTCTTCCTATTTCCTAGGCCCTAGTTGCAAGAATTTTCTTGCTAATGCGAGCAATCCTTGTTGTTTTTATGCTGTCATACTCTGCAGTTGTAACAGGGTTATTCCCAGGTTTAAAATTAAGGTTTGTAATGATTCTGGACTCTTCAGCTTCGAATACTTATCATTCTTGTGTTGCACTGCGACCATAGAAGACGTTTATCATTCGGCAAGATAGAGATCATCACGTTATTTTAAGTACTATTTTGGTTAAGGAACTGTTTTTGGAGCCAGTGCCTAATCGTTGATTTGTTTTTATTTGTGTCAAAGCGGACTGTTGGTGAAAGTGATCCAATTGAAAGATACTGATAATAGTTATTAGTTTGAAATAAAACAATCAACAGATGACGTAGATTGAAGGAAAAATGGCGTTGAATTAGTAGAAATCGAGTATTCAACAGCATTTTGTGTAAACAAAGGGTTATCTGTTGTTATTATGGCTGTGATGTTTTTAGGGACCGCTCATTATTTTGCTTTATGTCGGGGCCGAAGAGAAATGATTTTTCGGGCAACCGTAAGGTTGGGTATATCATATTTTTCTCTCACAAATGTTGGGTAGCATGTTTTCAATAGCTGTACATTGATTGGGTAGCTATTGTTTTGCAGTGCACAAGGTTGGGTACTCTCCTTTTATAAAAGATTAAAGTTTATAAGAGTATTGAGGCTCAAAGTCGTTGAAGTTTGAGGTAAATTCAAGAATAATTCAAGGCTTAAGTTTCATCAAAACATAAGTATCTTCTTTTATCCTGGTGATAATGCTGCTTTCAAGTATACTTTTGCAATATCGATACAAAATATTAACACTTGTTTAGTTTCTTGATGTAGCGAAACATCAACAAAGATTGGAATATATTCCTCAAATTTTTAGGCGAAGTTACTCCTGTGGTAGTTAAGAATAATTTAAGAATAATTCTAGGCTCAAAATCAGAAAAATTTGAGAGTATTGAGGCTCGGAAAAAATTTAGGTAGTCTTATAAAAAAATGACTTTAGCAAAAATCAATCCAAACAAATGTTCCTCTTCAGTCCCAACCTGAGAAATAAATAGTGAACAACCCATTAGTAGGAAACTTTTTTAACTGCTTGATGTCACTGAGTTGCTTGGATTTCTTTTGACTTGTAAGGTCCTTTGTTTTCCTTCAGTATAACACAATTCTACGTCTGATGATCGTCGGTAGATAGGGTCGGTCTTGTATACTTTGGGTACTGCCTGCTAGAGAAGACTCTTGTTCATAGAAGTGTGAGGTAGGGAGGGTGGGCGCAGTGGGGGAGGTTTCAGGCAAAGCTTGAGTATACCTCGAACCATCGGCCTTTCAGCATTACACAAAAGAGTTCTTTCCACTACATTACTCCCCTCATAATTGTCGTGTAGTGTCCTATGTTTGATTCTTAGCATTGGCATTTCCAAAGAATTCTCAGATTATACTTTGTTTAATAAGAAACATGCCTATAAGAAACATGAGGCTGAAATTTGGCAAAAATTAAGAAACATTTGAGAAGTATAGACAGTCTGAGTTTCAAACAATAACTTGAAAAAACTGTTTAACAAGAAAATTTTTTATCAATCGAAAAGCAATATAGAAACAACATGCATTACATGCCTTAGAAAACCTTAACATCCTTTTCCTTGCATCACAGCTACCTAATCTGGGTTCTTATTATCATTGGAAGCCTTAAGAATTTAAGGAACATTTCAGGCTTGATTTGACGAAGTATCAAGAAGCATCCAGGCTGAAGACAGAAGTTTGGCTTCTTGTAGAAGAGTGTATTTGAAGTTTACAGCTCAGTGCTGTATCTACTTAAATTTTTCCTAGATGAGTAGCACGATTAATAGCATCCCATAGCCTCTTACTCGGAGCATCGTGTACTTTTAGGTAAAGGCAGAGGAAAACAGGTGATTGCGGTGGCGAGAACATCTGACTTGGTTATCATAATGTTGGATTCTTCCAAAGGCGAGACTCAAAAGTAAGCATTTATGTTGTTTTAGAGCATGAGTTGTTTGGAGAGTGCTTTGCTCTGTTGCTAAGTTATCTTCATCTGGTTGCAAAAGGATCTAAACTCAAATCCAGACAGTGTGTACTTTTGGTGGCATTAAAAGAAATATTTGATGCCAAGCCTTCAATTTTCCAAATATTTTCTACATTTTTGCCTAATTCCTGGATTGAGTTGATATAGACCTAAGCAAATTGCCTCTTTACAATCTGAACCGAGGAGAATAGACGTAAAACTGCTTAACAGGGATGACTGCGTGTATCTAAGGCAGGGAGGCAAGGCTTCCTCTGAGGACACATCTATGTATATGCATGTTCCTCCACAGGGTTAGATTTTGGTCTTCAAACTATTTTCCAGAAGAACAATGCTTAGTATGTTGGTCTTCTAGTAGTGCAATGTAAATTTAGAGGTCTGGGGCTTTCCCCCAGAAAAATCTTTATGAATCAAACTGTCCACAATGCTGGAAAATGCCCTTTCAGAAGATAGGAGAGATGGCAAGAGTTCAGTATAATGGGCAATTCTTGCCCCTCCTGCCCCCCATGGATGAGGGCAGAGGGAGCAGCTGCCCCTCCCGCACCCCAGCGTAAGAGTCCCTGCTGCTTTCACGGTTACTTTGACTGCAAGCGTTTTTGTATTCATGTACCGTCCATTAATTTATAAACGTTTGTAGTTGAATTAAAGACGCAATCATTTTTACATTCTTGTCTTCTGCCCTCAGTGTTACAGAGTGTAAAGAAGCTACTTTCTCTTAAATTGGATCGTAGCTAATACGCAGATAAATAGCCCTTCCCTTTATCTGAGTGGGTGTAAAGCAATATTAGTTACACCCTAATAGTACGTGTTTCTACACTTGTTTGTATAATGAATTTATGAATCAAATCCATGACCTGCGTTGACGATACATTCTTCGAATATCTGGTTGGTTTTGCAGGGCATTGTTGGAAAAAGAATTGGAAACCTGCGGAATTAGACTTAACAGACAGAAACCGAATATTTACTTTAAAGTAGGGTAAATTTTTAATATGTTTGTTATGTTTATTGGTACTATTGTCATTAGAAGTATACGAGCCTATTATAAATGGATCAGCATTATTAATATTAAAGAAGACACTATGGTACTCATATAAAATTTACAATCAGGATCCTTCAATTTTGAAAGCCAAAACCGCTCAATTTTAGATCAAGAAAGGTGGCGGGATTGCTTTCAATTCAACGTGTATGTTGACCCACTTGAATGAGAAACTTGTGATGATGATCCTTCATGAATACAGTATCCTTTTCAGTTATTATTACCCATTTCACCTTTTTAGTACTATCATTATTACTTTTGTCTTTTCGTAGATAGTCTGTTGGTACTACAGAACTTTACCACAGCACGAAAAAGCGGCAACATTCTTTTCACATGCTAAAAGCTTTTTTCGTCCGACACTCATCAGAGTATAAAAACGTCGGATAGTGACCTAAAGTTTAACCGAAATATATATCCAGATGCGGTTACATGTGATAGGATGCGTCTAATTGGCCCCAAGTGTGACCAATTAGGACCTATTACCATTGTTTACTTGAAGAGTCCCAATGAGAAAACAAACTCTTTTTGTCTACAGAAGACTAGGTTTTGAGTCTTGATGTAAACAGATTCCAAAACACTTAAATGAAAAGACGATCTTGCTTGCCCAATGATCCGAAAATTGTCGTCTGTATATGTTTTGGCGCATTCTGAATTTGCAATAAGGTGTTGTTTTCATACTCTGATCAGTGTCGGACGAAAAAAGCTATTAGTATGTGAAAAGTGTTGCCGCTTTTTCGTGCTGTGGTAAAATTTTTGTCTTTTCATTGTTATTTTGTCCAAATATCAGCGTTAATTTTCATGCATATGGTAAGTGTCTTCTAATGCATTGTATCCCATGTGATTTGTACAGCTTTTATTATTCTAATTTATATGAACTCCTAACTCCCGTGTGTCACTTGCATACCCCATTCTTCACTACGTTCCTGCTTATATGCCCTAAAGCAGCGGTCGTGAACCTATGGCTCGCGAGCCATATATGGCTCTTTTCAAGATTGTATCTGGCTCTCTGGCTCGCAGACAAGTCTTAGCAGACTTTCTGCAAAGCATTGCAAAACATCGAATGCTTCAAAAAGGCCTTCCAAAGTTACTATTGCTTTTGTCTTCAGTTACCACATACCCCGATTGGCTAAGTTTGTGTCGAATTGGAAGATTTTGTAGTCCCATGCGACACCAATGCCCAATTGTATGGCCCTCATAAAAAGCCATTTTTAAAAATGAGGCTTCCATGGCTCTCTCAGCCAAAAGGTTTTCGATTCCTGCCCTAAAGGGAGTTGTCATTTTGAATTGCCTGCTTCTTGAAGTTTTTTTTATATGCTCATAAAGAATTACAACTACACCTAGAATTACACAATAGACAATTACAATTGTAATTATATTACAAATACAACATGGAATAAAAGGATACCACAGGGAGAATGGAAGTACATAACAACCCTGTGGTATTCACAATTAACCTGAAGTCAGTTCCAAAATGCCTGTCATTCGAAACTGGGTAGAAAAACAATAATAAGGTGATTTTGCATGGGAAATATGTTATATATGAACTAAGTTGAGTTCACCATACGACTCCCAATTTAAGACTGACCTCTATTACAAATATATAGAAAACTGAAATACAAATCAAGAGGAGGAAAATTAAATACGAAAGTTACATTGTAGACATAAAATAACCCAAGTTAGTTATTGTTCACGGACAAATGGAGGATGTTCTTGAAGTTAGGGGCCATTCAAAAAATACGTACGCTCTGAAGGGGGAAGAGGGTACCCAAAAAACTGCACGAAAACGTAAAAGGGAGAAGGGGGCTCTTCAAAGAATGTACGTAAACTCATGTCATTCTCAAACGGTAATTACGTGCAAAGAAGCTTAAATAAATAAAACTGTCTTTTAAATATTGTAAATGCAAGATTGCATTCTCACTGATTTTTATTTGATAATTTTTAGAGATCTCGAGTAAATATCAAATTCTATAAACTTTGAAATTACTGATATAAGCAATAGTAACAAATGACTTGAAATTAAAAAACGGGGGGTCGTGATAAGGTTCGGGGGCTAGAAAAAAATCGAAAAATTACTAAGCGGGGGACGTTCATTTGGCACCTGAAAACACGTACATTTTGAATGGCCCGTACTTTACGGTTTTGAATACGGGGGTGCCTTATACAGAGAAGTAATATGCGGAATGGAAGTTTTTTCAGTAGTGGCGCTGAGTTAATGAAATCCGTTTGATGGTTTTGATGAGCAACATCATGTTTGTGGCACATTGCTCACTGAAGGCTGGTTTACATAAAATGGGAAGCTGCCTGCGATGCATCGGCGATCCATTGCAGTTTAGTGTTTCCATATAGAATAAAATCGGTAACAAAATGGCTTGTAACCAAGGAAAGACAATTTAAGATGTGTTTATGTTAACATTACGTAGAACGTATTGTTATTGAACTTATCTGATATTGGATGATTCATGTCACGTGAAATACAAGAACAATAGGTCATCGCCGATGCATCGCAGATGAGTTCTTTCCACATAAATTAAAGCCATCGGTGATGCCGAGAAAGCATCGTAACGATCGGGAAACTAGAACATGGTTCTACTTTCCCGATGCTGTTAGGATGTCGCCGGTGCATCGCAGACGTGGAAACAAGAGTGCTTCAATTAAAAATATTTTCCTGTGAACCATTGGCGATGCATCGCAGGCACCTTACAGTTATATGGAAACCAGCCCTAATGCTTGTGACCCATCAGATTTTTTTGATACCATCGCTTCGTGCGAAGTAGTACATGTTGATAGTTATTTGTTAAGCTTCCAAATAAGAATTCGTGTTTTTCACAATACAAATAAGGTCAATTATGTGATATCAGAAAGTAGACATTATCGTTAGCTAATAGCAGCTGTTTCTTTGCAGCACAGAGGCAAAATTGAGAAATTTTGTGACCTTTATTAATAGTTACGGTTATGAAGTTGTAGTTAATTCATTTAGATTCTATGGTTCCTGTCAATTGAAGAGAAAAACTAGCTGTACTGTTTTTGTTCATGTTAGGGTGCGGATAAAATATCCAATTAAGTTTTTTCTTCAACTGAGAAAGAGAATGAAATGGTAGGGTGTTGATTGTAAATGCTGAATAGATTTGGTGTTTTGCCAGAATAGGACTTAACATTTATTAATTTTTCCTTTGAATGTGGTGCCTTTTGTTTTAAGTAGAGGTCTATTTGGTATAGCGAATAGATCCATCTAACTGACATCTAATCAGCTCTTCATCACATATGAAGAGCTGTTTAGATGTCAGTTTTGCATTGACGATGGTAATCTGACATGCTCTTCTAAGAACGTTAGTGATATACCAAATGTTATGAACTCCATGAAAAGCTCAAGAATGAAAAATCACTTATTAGATTTAAAAACATGCTAAAGGACTTCAATTTTAACACTATCTTTTAGCTCTTTTATCCTAACTTTAGATTTCTATTTTTTTACTTATATTTTTAGGCAGGTCCTTCATTAGTAGCAAAAATAAGTATTTTCTGAAGAAGCAAACCTGTTAAAAATGTAAAAATTATCATTATTATAACTATGAACTAGAAAGTCTTCGTAGTAGTAAGCTGTCACTGAATGTTGCCAAAACCATATCCATGCTGATAGGCACAAAGAACGCTTTACAAGATAAAAGCAATGGAGAACTACTTAGGACAGAATTTAAAACAGCAGAAGAAGTTATTGAGCAAAAGACATGCGTTAAATATTTGGGCATTCAAATTGATAACCAGTTAAAAATGGAAAGAATATGTAGCGTCAGCGTCGTTGAAAGTCTCTCGAGCTATAGGAATGATTAAGTATGCTAGAAGTTCCTCCCCACAGAAACGTGAAAATTGCTTTATCGTGGACAGGTCGAACCACATTTAAGGTTTTGCTGTTCTGTTTGGGGCAACTGTGGAGTTATTACACGCAGAATTCTTGAGAGACTACAAAATAGATCTGTGCGTATAACAACAGATAGTTCGTAAGACGCACCAGCTGAGCCGCTTCTGAAAAGTCTTGGATTTCCCAGTGTCAACGAAATGGTCCATAAAGAATCTATGGTCTATAAAGCTGTAAATAATCAAGCCCCAATTTATCTTACTTCTCCCTTCAATAGAGTACCGTCTGTAATAGTAAGATTTATCCGCAATTCCGAATTAAATATAAGACCACCACAACTAAAAATAAATCATGGGCAAAACTGTTTTGCATACAGGGGGCATGGTTTGGAATTCGTTACCAAACGATAGTAGGAAGGCAAATAGTTCCCAATCATTTAAGATGAAACTAAAAACCATGCTTGTAGACAAGTAAGAAATTTTCGTGCTCAATTGTTTGTTTTGTTTTTTTTCTTTATTCTTACCTCAATTTTTATAGATTTTTATTTTGTAAGAAAGTATGAATTATTAATTTTAAGTATGTTTTCATATGGACCCTTGGAAAACAGATCTTTGTATCTGAGAGGCCACCATGTTTAAAGAATAAAAAATGAAAAATGAAATGGAAACATAGGTTCATCTACACATAAGTTCGCAGTACTCATTTTCTAGGCCTTTGAAGCTCCTTCGGAGTATTCAAAGTAAGAGTTCTACTTTTAGTGTTTGTGTTTATATCTTTTTGCCTACCAATCATTGACGTCAAGTATCTCATCTCATCATATCTTTGGCTGTCAGTATCATTGAGACTGATGAAGCAGCTTTGACCAGGTGGCAGTCTAGCTGATTTAAATAAACGATCTTAAAATGATCCAAAAAGCCAAATCCTCTCCAGCGCACTTTCCAGGCCCAAGTTTACTTTAATCGGATACTCTGAAGAAAATGAAAGTAAACATTGCAAAAATCATTTAGACAGAAAGCAACTGTATTGTTCAAGAGATTTTTTTAATGGATTCTCACCTGCGTTACTCAGAGTGGAAGGTAGCATTTGTCCTTATATAGATTTAAGCCGTTATCAGAAAATCCAGTTATTTTTATGATGTATGTTGCTAGCTCATTTCTTCCAGTAATGTTGGTAGTACTGATAGCAGATTCGTATCTAGGCTACACCTTGCCAGTATAATTGTATTTGGATGACACTGTTATGGTTTCCTTGTCTATTTACTGAGAAGAAAGATTTTCATATAAATGCTGTATATAGTTTCCTAAATTCGTTGCTAAAGAGATATTCAATGCAGAGGTTTTGTTTCGAGAAGATTCAACAGCAGGTTTGTTGTGATGTTTTGGTGCATAATCTCTGTATGTTGATGACAATTTCTGTTGATGATGTTTTTCAATCTATTCAATTCTATTTATGTGCCATGTCGTTCGATGCTGGCGATTATGTCTGTCCCAGTCCTCCTTTTCTTTGATGAATGCTTCGCATGCTGTCTCCAAGACTCTCCCATTCTAATGATGCTGCTCATGAACTTCATTCTGTATCTTCCTCTTGCTCGTTTCCCTTCAATTTTCCCCATCATCATCGTCTAAAAAGTCCTTAAATTTTATCTACTCAACAGAGCAAAAACTCTACAGGGGTAGCCAGCCGGTGAGAGGCTAAGAGAGATTCTTTTCTATGTCACCACAAAAGCCAACATGGATTCACATAAGTATCACCCCCACTCCATCCATCCCTCTTGCATGCAAGTACCGTCTTTAAGTCAAGAGAAATAAACATACTTAAAACTACAGATTTTAATATGAATGCAAGAGCCGCATGAAACCAAGCAAAGAGTCCAATATGGCTTAGAAGCCACGCA
Source organism: Cassiopea andromeda (assembly GCA_018155075.1). NCBI lineage: Eukaryota > Metazoa > Cnidaria > Scyphozoa > Rhizostomeae > Cassiopeidae > Cassiopea > Cassiopea andromeda. The sequence goes on from WIPJ01000648.1 coordinate 174,577, forward strand.
TTGGTTACCTCTGTTCTGTATATTGTCTCTCTATGTTGAAGATGTTTTGCGCATTGGTACTTGAAAGCAGGCCTCCGCTATACTACTTTTGCCCTTCTATAGTTAGAAAGTAACAAGTTCAGCATTAGTTGACTTTGTAACTATGTTATGCTCTGAGAACTGAAGGTGTACGATTTTCCGCCTTAGGTTCAAGATCAGGCCATAGAACTAGACCTGCCCATGCCCATCTGGGTAGCGGAATAAAGTACCCAAAGGGTTCAAAATATTTCCGAAGATTCTAATTCATATAAAGCAAACGAGGACTGTATAAATAAAAGAATTAAACTAAGTGAAAATATATATGCAAGTCCGATAAGAAAAATGTACATGTCATTGATAAGATTCTGATTCTCCTTCTTCAACTCGATTTCCACTATATTTCTGCTTCTCAATCAATTCCAGTTATGATTCGATTTGAAATTTAGTTCTAATTTTGTAGAGTTCATATCAATTCTTGAGTCTCGTGTCGATTCTGGTTCACTTCTGATTCATTTCACTTCTCGATTCACTTCCTTCACTGTTGACTTTACTTCTTGTCTTGATTGTCACAACAACTTAAAAACTTCTATTCATAACCAAACAATAAGAACAGAAGAAGGTGCTGAGGCCAAGGGTCCAAGGCGAGAGGTCAAGAGTCCCTCTCCTTCGCAACCTCAGATTCCCAACAGAAGATTACCCCTTTTTGTGGTAAGTTATCTGATCCGATACGTTCTCTTTGCTTGCTAGAAGCATTAAAGTTTTTCCTCAGGTCATTTTTGTATTGAATGAAAACGACTGTCTGATGAAGGGCCTTATCGCATGAGCTCGTTTAACCGGGTGATGTCGCTTTACCAGGCTAGAATCAGTTCGCTATCATTTTGATGTTTTAGCAAGGATCGTTTTAGGTCATTGGTCATATGACGTTTCAAGAATTCGCAAGTGAAGGAAGAATGAATGAAGGCAGCATCAAATCTGCCCCGGTAAACCGGGCTGGAGCTATCATATGAGAAAATCACAGCCCGCTTAGTCTGGATCTTGGCTGAAGAAGGCGATATCCCGGTTTGCCGGGCTAGCCCACTTATCATATGATATCAAGTTGCGTTAACAGCATTTGACTGCAGGGCCGAGATCTTGGCAAAGCCAGCTGGCCCATTTACCCGAGCCCATCTGATAAGGCCCTAAATTATGCAAGTGGAGACCAACTGTATGGTTTTTTCTTAATTTCAGACGACTTTATAGATGTTATACAAGGAAACAGAGTCTATCTCCCATGTTTGTATGTAAGTAGTCTCAAATGTGTTTATCTTTTTCAAGTATTGATTTGAAACCAAGATTTTTAGTCTCTAACTGATTCACGTTTAGATGTTTCTTAACATTTCGTCAAATGCAGCCTTGAATGTTTCTTAACTGTTTCCTAAAACCATCATTTTGGCTGAGACTCAATTTTCTAAACTATTCCCGAAATTGAGTCTGAGATTTTCTTTAAAGTTCCTTAACTTGTTCTGAAATAAATTAGCCAGAATGGGTTACACTTTCTTTGTTTATGGTTTATACTCGAATTTGAATTCCATCTTTAATATTTTGAATTCAATCTGTAATGTTTGAAATGGTCAAAACCTTAAGAAAATCTTAAGAAAATCACGAGGCTCAATTTCCAAAATTTGGTGATTTTATTGGCCAAAAATCAACATTTCGTCATTATTGCATTCAAAATGTTAAAGATGGAATTCAAATTCAAGTATACAAGATTAACAAGGAATGTTTAACCCATTTTAGCCAGTTTATTTCAGAAGAAGTTAAGAAAAATTTAAGAAAACTCAGGCTTAATTTGGAGAACGGTAAAGAAAATTGAGGCTCAGGAAAATTGAGGGTTTTCTTATAAAAGAATATCGTGTATTGATGTTGTTTGTAAGTGAGAAATTAACTCATAGCTGCCTATATACGCTTATAATGGGCTTATGCTTGAAGTTCCAAAAGTCAAATTGCAAGTTGGCAAGTCTAGCTTTCGGTCTATGGGTGTTAAAATCTACAATTACTTACCTATTCAAAATCGTCAAACTGATAGCCTCTTGATGTTTAAAGAACATACATATATATTGTCGTGAATTGCAGCCTTAAATATTTCTTAACTGTTTCCTAAGGCTTCATTTACACGGGACCGACCGAGTATTTGACATGATACTTATTAATAGCAATGTACGTATCACTGAAATGTTCGTCCTATATATTTCACTTATTATTATTACTTTTTTTATTATTCATATAAGAAACAAGCTTTCTGACTTTAGCCTTGATGTTTCTTAGCATGTCGTTAAATGCAGCCTTAAATTTTTCTTAACTGTTTCCTAAGGCTTCGTTTACACGGGGCCGACCGAATATTTGACATGATACATATTAATAGCAATGTACGTATCACTGAAATGTTCATCCTATATATTTCACTTATTATTATTACTTTTTTTATTATTCATATGAGAAACAAGCTTTCTGACTTTAGCCTTGATGTTTCCTAGCATGTCGTGAATTGCAGCCTTGAATATTTCTTAACTGTTTCCTAAGGCTTCGTTTACACGGGGCCGACCGAATATTTGACATGATACTTATTAATAGCAATGTACGTATCACTGAAATGTTCATCCTATATATTTCATTTATTATTATTACTTTTTTTATTATTCATATGAGAAACAAGCTTTCTGACTTTAGCCTTGATGTTTCCTAGCATGTCGTGAATTGCAGCCTTGAATATTTCTTAACTGTTTCCTAAGGCTTCATTTACACGGGACCGACCGAGTATTTGACATGATACTTATTAATAGCAATGTACGTATCACTGAAATGTTCATCCTATATATTTCACTTATTATTATTACTTTTTTTATTATTCATATAAGAAACAAGCTTTCTGACTTTAGCCTTGATGTTTCTTAGCATGTCGTTAAATGCAGCCTTAAATTTTTCTTAACTGTTTCCTAAGTTCTTAGGACTCTCAATAACAATAACAACCCAGATAAAGCAACTGTGATGTAGGAAATAGGATTCTCAGGTTTTGTGAAAAACTTAATGGCCGGAAATGCAGAAATTCAACTTTCAAACATGTAGCAGGTCTTTACGAAGTAACATTGAACTGATAACCATTTATGGTTCCTCATATATATTTTATGACACCACCGCAAGCAGCTTTAATGTACTACCTAGTGCTATTAAATTAGAGACCAGCTACAGGAAGTTTTGCGGTGGCGTTAAAAACTTTTAGCAAATAGAGCAAAAAGCCTACTATAATTAACAATTTTATAATGTTTACTTTCTATTTCTTCCCTTTGTAAGAGATCTAAGCTTGTAAAATCAGCTTTTAGTTAGTCTTTCCTTTTGTTTGTTTTCTTTCTGAGTTCAAGAGCCACACCTGTACTGTATATACTCAGTTTGCCATGTTATTATTTGTGGAAAGTCTTAGATACAAATATACAGATGTTAAAATTGTCAATCTTTCTATCAGTTCTCTTGTAATTTTTGGTCTTTCTTGCTCTTCTTTTATAAGAATGTGTGATGCTCTAGCTGTTGATATGGGACACCAGCGCTACCTAATCTCAAAACTTTCTAATGCCAGCATTCGAACGACTTTTTATATCTTTTGCCGTAAAAAGGCAAGCCGTGGAATAGTCCAGAACGTCTTTCCATCTAAGATACAATCCATAGTAGTTTTGTTCTTGTTATTGTCCTTGTTTCAACTCTTGTTATCGTTAGTGATTTGCTTTATTATGATCAGGCTAGCCAATTGTAAGTACCTTCTTAAGTGAGGCTACCATTATACGTCGCAGAATTTAAAATGAAATCCTCCACCATAGTGGATGTTATTTCTATTTTTTTGTAGTTCAATCAAAACGTGCCTTGAAACACTTTTTTCAAGATCACATCATTTGAAGCTCAGTCTGTTTGTGTTCTTAAATGTTTTTATAATGTTTGTAAACATGTTTATTATATTTAAAAAACGCTTATTCGAATGCAAGCAGGGCCTAAATATACCCTGATGACAGAATAGCACGAATAAAACCCAAAAGGTAGTCTAGCGAAGTACGTTAGGCATGAACAATTTATCCTCGTGATCTTTTGTGTAGTTTTAGTGCGTTGCACACATTTATTATCTTAATCGTTGATGTTATGTCTTCCGCATTTTTATTTAAAATGCTGATTTGATTTATTTCTAAGCACAAGTTGTTCCTTTCTACGATTTTCAACTTTTCAATTAAGCCGAAATTGAATTCTGCCAAAGTGATTTTCTGGACAGATGGCCGTTTTATATCAGTACCCAAAATCTGAGTATTTGCGTTGTTTAAATTAGTCTGCAGCTTTGTAAATGTGCATTCATTTTTGCAGGTTTATAATAAAATCGACTGCATCTGTCTGGAGGAGGTTGACCGGCTTGCTCGTCTACAAGATTCAATCGTCATCAGGTTCATGAAGCTATGTTTTCTAGCAAATTCTCCTCCGTAGTGCTAGTGTCTCGCTACCACACCTCAGCTAAACATTTGAGTCATTTTCACGAAATGTCAGCCGAGAGTGTAACAACAACTCACAGTTGGCAAATGCTTTTGAAATTTGCAATTTTACGTTTGATTGTAATTGTTTTCAATATTACATCCAATATTCAATATTTATTCAATATGTATTCAATATTTGCCTTTTACATCACGAGAGATTTTACCATGAAGAAAAATGAAGAACTTAGCAAAATTATTCACGTTGCTTTGGAACTTCATCTGTTAGCATAGCCAAATCCTAAACCATTAATCATTGGCTCTTAGAACATAAAAGAAACCTCAAGAAACAAAATTCCTTGTATGTAATTTGTTCGGTGTCACGTACGTCATGCAATTTTACAACCTTCAGCGAAAAATAGGTTTTGCTGGCTACAACGTTTTTTTGTAAATTTTTAAGACATGTTTTTGAGTTTGTTTTTGGATGCTTTCATTAGCATTTTAGCCTTCTTATCTCAAATTTTGCACTTTGGATGCCACATTGAGAATGGCCGATTTTCTTCTTTAAACGTTTGTTGTATGATCGATTGAGGTGCTTGAAAATGCAGCTTAACTGTTAATTTTATTGAAAGAACGGCGATAAGAAGGAGCGACTTGATGAGTTTCTTCATTAATTTTTCATAGCATAAAATCATCCAGTAAGGAGAAATGATTATTTCATATACGGATCCACAGTGTGATTAAACACGCCCGATACTAATGACGTAAACATGTGAAAATGTATTGTGTCTACTCTGAATAACGCCATCCTCAACTAGAATGTTTGATGTACCTTCTTACATGGGTGTCACTAGAGGGAATTGGTTGCTAGGTTGATGTACTTTTTGCAGAGCAAATTTGCCTGTGCTCAGGCAAGCAAGCAGTCTCCCTAAGCACTTCTAAACAGCGTATTTCATAATCAATGGAACGATGCTCTTCTAATTCTTATTTATTTTAATTTTCTTACTGTATTAAAATTAGTGATTTTGTTTTTAAAGAAATTTTTGATTTAGATTTTTAACTATTTTCTTTTTCTCTAAAATGTATTTGTATTTTAGTTGGAGGGGCCCTTGAAAACCAGCATTTTTGTTGAAGAGCTCCCCCTCCTGAAAGAATTTTTAAAGTAAAATGAAAAAATATGAAAAATGCTCCCCCCCCAACACAAAATATGAAGTGACGCCCCTGCTTTCTGGTCAAATCTTTTTACTAATAGAAAAGACAAAGTTCACTAACTGAAACTTCAAGATTAGCAATAACGAAAGTTTGCGCATTTAGGTAATCTTTACCTTCTAGCCATATGATTGACACTTTCTTGATCTTTTCTACCAGTTGTAATATGAATCTAAATCTGGATTATTTGCTGAAAATGATCTGGGAGTATTTAGCAATGGTACGAATATACACAAAGAAAAGAGGAGGTATATATCTAATAAATAAGATTCTGTATATATAAGATTGTATTCTTATCAAGTTTTCAGTTACGATATGGAAATAAGCGTTTATTCCTCGAGACAGTAGTAAGAGTGCTTAATTATGACAGTGTCTCTGAACTTAGCTTGCAGTCAGTTGTATAGCCGACGTAGGTTAGGACAACTCCCAGTGGTGATTTTTAAAACAATTTCAAGGGCGCAAAGAGGCTGAATTTGCCGAGTACTTTAGAAGAAACAGGTGTACTCGAAAAATATTTGGAAATATTTGTCGACTACACATGCTTTTCAAGAGAAAAGGTGTACAAAAAAATTGAGGCTAAAGCAAAAAAGTTATTTTATAATTAAAAATCATGTATTTGGCCTTTGGTCCACTACTTTTGCAGAGAATTTGCCTACTCAATAGCACCTGGGGGGCTTTTTACCCCCTTACACCCTTAATATCCACTACTGACAACCCCCAGTGACCCTCCAAGCTGAAGAACTGTCAGAAGCTTTCAAGATACACTTTCTTGGACTACCTGCTGTGAAAATTGAAATGCAGGCCACAGTTAAAAGGAGTTGCAAGTGGCTCAGTTATACCACTTCATGCATCCTCTTTGAAGCACAACAGGCCACGTTATAATTGCTATTTATGGGTGTGCCAAAGTTGGGGTATAGGAGTGTGACACCCCCACTTTTTTCTTGTGAGTATCGCTGGTCGGTAATCCTGAGAGATTTAGCTGCTTGTTGGTAAATATCTTCCGTTACACTCATCCCCCAAATATATCGTGTTTTTACTGTCATCTGCTTACACTGTGTAGATCTTCTTGCTGGATGCTTGCTCGCTGTCTCCCAGCAGCAACTGGGTACGGGGATGCCGGAACGATAGTGGAGCAAGGAGGCTAACAGGAGCAAATGGCACCGACTATCATAGGCACCTCTTTGGGACACCGCCTAGCGTAGGCATTTCTTTGGGACCCAAGATACCACTTTGAGACATTTTCGTTGCATCCTTTAGCAGAGCTTATGATTCATACGGCTATGCAAATAGCTCTCTCTCTCTCTCTCTCTCTCTCTCTCTCTCTCTCTCCCTCCCTCTTTCTTTCAATCGTATTGTGCTTGTTTATATACCTTAC
>WIPJ01000648.1:181738-205078 GCA_018155075.1 Cassiopea andromeda
AAATAGCTCTCTCTCTCTCTCTCTCTCTCTCTCTCTCTCTCTCTCTCTCCCTCCCTCTTTCTTTCAATCGTATTGTGCTTGTTTATATACCTTACTTACGTATATAGTCCTTACTTGTTTATATATCCTTTGTATCATATCAATGTCTAAAAAAGGATTCTGTTACATTTTTAAAAAAGGCACTTTTGCTCCCCCTGATCCCCCAAGTGAAAGACAGGAGGGGTGCTTGCTCCCAATCTCCAGCGTCCCTGGTAAAGGGCAAAGCTGCTGGGTTATCATGCTATTTTTTCTAGCAATATTTAATTCATATATTAAATCATTATATTTTTTATTGATTGTTGTACGCAACATGTTCTTGCTTATAATCGTGTTTGTATCTCGTTATTCTCTCACATATTCATTTGAAATAATTCGGTTTGTTTCTCCTCTTCAAAACCACAGAGCCCCCGGATTTCTCCGATGCAATAATTATGAGAACCGGAGCAACAGTTGAACACGTGGTTTGTTTTAATATTTTGTGCTTGTTGTTTTTGTTCTAGTGAAACCCTTCTCAACTTTTTTGAACCTATGTACCCCTTTTCCATCCTATTTTTTCTGTAGACTCCTTCATAGTTCTTGGACAAACTTCAAGCTTGTACTTTTCACTAACGTAAAGTTAAGGGAATACCGTAAAATCTCAAATATAAGCCCCCGAATAAAGGCGCCCCTATAAACTAGCACAGATATAAGCCCAGGCTTAGGCTAGGGATTCTGTTTGGTTTGGGTTGATTGTGTATAGTTAGGATTGAATGTAGAACAGTGTTTTCTGAGGAAGCATAACTGAAACGATTAATATCTTTTGCTCTGAATATTTTATTTCTTCTCAAAACCTTTGCGCACATCATGTTTGTCCTATTATATCTCATGTACCTTGCATGTACTTTTGTTTTGTTGTGAAGTTCTACTTATTAAATGTTGTTGTTATTAGTCTCTATGATTGGACACCGAATGGTGAATTTTTGGCAAATACAAGCCACCTATTGATCCAAGAGACCCTCTGAATATAAGCGCCCCGAATAAACGCCCATAAAAATGCTCATGAACCTCTATACGTCCAAGGCTTATATTGAAGATTTTAAGGTATATTATTATCAAAGAAATACCAAGAGATGAAGCTTTGTTGTTAATGGGCACTACATTATCAGCCCTTATTACTATGGCCCTTCATGGCATTAATTTTCGGTACGTGGCGTTTTAAGGGCCGTTGTTTAAAAGGCCGAAGATGTGAAGCTTTTCTTGAAATGCAGCTCTAATTTTGTAAGACCTATTTTAGCTAGTTTTAAGTCTTTTTCACATGGGACAGGTGATTCCGATCTCAAGATTCAAATTACCTGTTCTTTGAAAAATAGGAATTTACCAGTACAATCATGAATTGACTGCAGATGTAGTTTTCTCAGTGTATGAATAAAGCAGAATATAAACTAGGAAATTGAGATACAAAATCAAAAGATAACGATGGGGAAATCTGGTTTTGAACTGCAGGAGGAGGTAGAAGACGTAACAGACCAAGACGCCATGCGACTGCTGATTAAGGAAGCCTGGAAAGCAGCGAGACGGTTGTCAGCCAGACGGACGTTAATCAGCATTCTCATGATGCTGTTGTCTATTTTGTCTTATTAAAACCAGATTTCCCCATCATCATTTTGTGTCTCGATTTACCAGCTTATATTCTGCTTTTTTAACATAAAGCAGCCCTGGCCTAGCGGTAATGCACTCGACTCAGACGAACATGGTTCTGGGTTCGGGGCCCACCGCAGACCATTGGTGACGTCAGGAAGGGCATCCTGTCATAAATGTTCGTGACAAAACTTAAGACCTCTCAGAGGCACCCCACAAGCCCCAAGGAACTGGGGGAAACGGAGGAAAAATCGAGTATAAAAATTCTGTTTTATTAACAGTTTTTTCGAAGAAATAAAATACGTGACTCCGCAAAAGTGCTTCATGCATTCTGTCATAGAAGGAACTCGCCGAAAAAATATCCTTTCGATCTATGGCAGTCACAAGTAATTTAAATTAAACATATAGTTAAACAAACAGGTAAACAGATGTTGCATTTGTATAAAGATACTGATCTAATGAAATCTATGAATGCTTAGAAAGGAAAAGAAATATAAAAGAAATTGAGAAAGAATCATCGATACCTATTCTATACCTATTTTAATGTGGTGCAAATTGCAAAGGAAAATTGCTTCATGGACCAATAATAATAATAATAATAGCCACTAGCATATTAGCATGGACCCCCAAATTGTTAAAAGTTTGCTTTTGAATACACAGGATGTGTCATGGACTCCAAGGGTTCATGTAGACCCAGGTTGAGAATCACTGGCCTTGTGTATTATACTAGTAAAAGTATTATATTTTCGATAATCCGGAATTTCGGATTTTCCGCACGCATCTTGAAATGTCGTGTCCCGAGAAGGCCGGATAATTGAATAAGTACTGTAGGAATTTTCGAGTGCAGGAGCCCAGTCCGCGAAAAATGGCACATCAAAACTTTTTAATAGAAGATACGGCCTGTGACTATTGCTTTTCAGATGTGTAAATGGAGAAAATACTGTGTGAGGTTTACCGACATTGATTTGAAGACGACTGATTCTTAGTACTATTTCTTGTTATGGCAGGGTATGAAGAAGGGGGCTGGGCAAAGTCCCTGGAAGATTGTCAGAATCACGCCTTTTCCATCCTAAGGAAACGCCCTTTTTGAATTAGAGATGGCACTACAAAAAGGACACTTTAGTTCATTTACTGAAAAGGGCAGGGTTCCAGAACCTCCCTAGTTGCATGCCTGATGCTTATTAATGGATGGTAGAGATGTAGTCCTTAGAGGACTAAGGGGGCGCAACAACCCTTGTTATATCCATTTATGGTTTTGGGTGAGCTCAGCCCTCATTGAATGCCAAGTAGTTGAAAATGTGTTCTTACTAATTTTACATTTCTCAAAAGTTTGGTGCTCAATGGAATATTGAGTACTACAATAAATGGCCTATCCTATCTACAATAGGATGTATTTTTAAATTGAAAAGGGGGGTTTCCTTGTAACCTAAGGGTGTGGTTATAAACATTTTTAGGGGTCAACCCCTGATCCCAATTTTGCAGCCCTTTAGTGGCCTGCCTCTTGTCATCACCCCCCATTCAAAATTATGCTTTGCTGTCCCTGTGAAAATGCATGTATATATTTGCATAACTCCATGTTTATTCTATTCCAGTGTCACAGGGTTCATAGACAGTTAGCTCAACAATTTAAATATGCTCTTGTTTGGGTATGTACAAATAGCCTCTTCATTCCAACCATTCAAAGCAAAACACAAGGTTCATACTTGATTTTAATTCAAGGAAAGCTATTTCAAGTATTCTATGCATTTTAGGTGTCATCTTCTTAGAGTTTCATATATTTATTCATTGTAAATATGACTTTATTTTTGGTTTTAGTTGCAGGGCTCATTGAAAAGCAATTACCCTAATTGAATTGAGCCCAGGGTAAAAGAATTTTATATAAAACAAAAAGAGGTATATGTACCTTTTTTTGTAGATGAAAATTTATTGCAGCAAAAAATCAATCCACTTTGAATTCTGCTGGATAATCTATTTTTTGTTTGCTAGGGTACTAGTACAAAGTACAGTCCACAAAGAGTTGGCATTGGTCACCAAATTGCTGATGAAGATGTCATACAAATAATGAAAAAATGATGAATATAGAATGTAAATAGATTTTATTTTTGTAGTGAATATCTTAAAACATCAAAATGTCAACAATATATCTCCAGCAACACCATATTGCCAGCCAGTTAGTAGCTGAGCTTTCAAATTAAATTAACACCTTTAATTCTCCAAAAAATAAAATTTTTGTTTCTGATGCTCTTTCTTAGCATTTGAGTTCAAATATTCTTCTTATATTGGGCTGTTTCTTTATCTAACAGCTTGCTGAAGAAAATGGTTGTTTTCTTAATCATTTGAAGGGAGGTGCTTACTCTTCAGCACAATGCCAATAGGGGGGTCTCTATAAGAAGAGGTGACTTTCTTTAGCAATTAGTACATAAGGGGTCTTTGCAAGTGGGATTGGAAGTTGTCCTCAGTTGAGTAGAATAGAGTATAAATTTTGAAAAATGTAAAATATTATAGTTGCAGCAAACTTTGATTTGTGCAAAACCTCTCGGCATCTTGTAGAAACAAGCATTTGGCAGTATCTTCTTGGGAAGAAATCTTGTTTTTGTAGAGAAAAAGTAAAATCTATAAGCAGGGAGTCCTATTAAGCCTGGGGGTCAGAAAAGTAACAGGCAGGCACCCCCAGTTATTTGGCATGGAAGAATTGCTAGATGCAGCCAACATTGAAATATTTATACCATTTTGACTTGAGCATTATCCTTCTGAAGCTAAAACTTTTAAGAACTTGATAAAAGAAGAGAAGCTGGAGGAGATTAACAAGATAGGGAGAATCAAAACATGTTTACATTGAATAGGCTAACTGAGCTGTCTTAGTGTACACATTTTTTATAGGAAAGTTATTTTATTACAAAGTAGTACTCAGCTGCACAAAAAAGTTTAAGAAAGTTCAGTACTGGGTTTTTGAGAAAGTTTTGCAGTATTTATGTATTTAAAAGTTGATTTATCTGTGTACAAAATGTCACATTTGTGATGTTGACTACCCTCTAATAGCTTAACTTCTGTTATTTACCAAGACTTATTATCATTTCTTGTGTACACGGAGTTTTTACACTTTTCATTAATTTGCATGAGCAAAGTATTGGAACTCAAAAATGTTTGCTAAGAAAATCTTTAGAAAGTTTTGATACTGGAATTGTGAAAAGTGAAAGCTTCAGTACTGAGCAAAAAATACTTTCTTATAAAAAAATGTGTAATTGCATTTAGAGTATCAACAACACTAATCAAGATTTGAATAAATTTTAAGTACATGAAGTAAATCCATTTAGAGAAACATTTCATAGTTAAAAAGTTATTTTTTTCTGGTAGCATCACATTGAAAACCTTCTAAGAAGCATTTTGATTTGGTACCAATCTTCAGCACTGTAAAGTGTCTTTGTTCTATCATTTTGGCACCTCAAAGGTGCCTTGGCCTGTTGAATGATATTTGATAATGGGGAAACCCTGATTCCACACAGTTTTGCCACAGAAAGCAAGGTGCTACTGTTCCCAATAATAATGCCTATATCTACTTCTAGCATGCTAAGAAGATCTGTAATGGAATCTCCAACAAATATTGTAGCCTTTCCACGGCACCCTTCTGATTCAATCAACTGTCTCACCAAGTTCAATTTATCAAATGATGATATATACTGTTTTCCAATTAAACCGCTTGATAGACCATTATCATCTAGCAATTTATTGGCATAAATCTGGCCAGCTGGGATTTCCTCATTAAATGAGTAGCCAATCATTTCGGCAGACCAGTTCACTGATACAATTCGAACATATGGCAAAGCTGACTTCAAGACCTCCAAGCAGCCAGGATAAAATTTAACTCTTTTTGCAGCCACTTGCAATCCAATCTTATCAACTCCTGCTATGAGCTTGCTTTCATCAACATCTTTTGTAGCTTCTTTGTTGAAAATTGCAATTTCTGACAAAAAAGAATGCAGCTTTTCCTCATCAAAATCAGGAGAGATGTTGTCTCCAAATTTTGCTAAGCTTTCTGCAATCTTCTCACGGTACTCTCTCAAGTATTTTCCAGTGACATGGCTCCACTCTTCATCAAGCTTCTGTTTATGGTCATCTGATGCAGTTTGGTATTTCTGAGTGGCACAATAGTAAAGCTCAGATGTGTCTCTCATATTGCAGGTCTGATCAAAATCTGTCATTAACAGCCCTAGTTGCATTTTCTGCTCAGATAGGACAGACATGAATGCCTTAGGTTTGCAACTACCCATGCCATTGAAATTGTGTAGCCCTGGAACGAACAAATAGCCATTTTTATCTAAATACAATAAACATTTTTTTATTTATAAGTGAGAAGTACTTAACTGCTCAAAAAGTTAAGAAAGTTTAGTTCTAGATCTAGACTAGATTAGTGTTTAAGCAGTGATTTGTATGTGTTTAAAATGTCATGTGTGTTTTATTGAATGTCCTCTAACAGTTTAACTCTGCTATTTATTAAACTTTATCATAATTTCAGGTGTACTTGGAGCTTTTCACATTCCTCTAGTACACATGTGCAAAACACTGGAATTTAATAAAGCATTGCTAAGAAAGTGTTAAAAAGTTTTGATACTTGAATCACGAAAAAGTTAGAAAGTTTCAATACTGGGCCAAACAGTTTTCTTATAAAATAAAAAGCATGTACTACTTTCAGCGCTTGAACTTTCAATTTACTACTGAACACAGGGACGGTCAGACATCATAGACTGGGGGCTTTTGGGTGCCACGCGCTAAAGTTTTAACACATTTTTTTGCCACACCGATTTAAAAATCTTGCTAGATGTCCTTCACTCCAACCCCTAACATGTTCTCATCGAATTTGGAGGAATCATAAAATTGAGCTTGGCGAGAAGTAGGGAGGGGAAAAGTCTCCCCAGTCCACCCGTGGCGCCGCCACTGATTGAACACTTGCCTGCAGCACGCAAGGATAACATATTATACAAACATTGCGTGCTTCAGGCAAGTAAACATTGATGTTCAGTAGAATTTCTAATGTTTTCAGGGATAGTACAAGGTGAAAAATTATCTGTGCTAACAGTATTATTGATAAAGTAAATAAAACTTCTTGCAATTTGAGGTTAAACTAAAAAAGAAGTTAAAATGCTTTGGTGAAATTTTTCACAGGTCTGCTTTACTGACCTCGTAAGCTTTTCACAGCAGTGAAAATAACTGAGAAACCAGCTAGTGATGATAATAGAGTTCTTTTGACTCTACAGACTGAGTGATATACTCTCATCTGAGTTGCTCGATATAAAATTTAAGAGGCTCGAAGAATTGTATTACCAATTTCCTCCATAAAATTATTTTTTTCAATATGGTAGCCAAGAGCCTCAGTGTCAGTTCCTGAGATCAGCCTCATTTGCGTGCAAAGGAAACAAGTTTATGATCTGAAAGTGGAAGTAAATTTAGGACTGATGACTTTTGTAGTTTATTAACAGAATGACCGAAAGAGAAATTTGAGGAGCAAAAGATCATACTAATTATGGCACTATCTAGTGCTATGAGTAAGGTGGCATTTGTGAACAAGGTACGTTCTGTTCGTATAAAAGAAAAACCGGAAGCAAGAACCGTGAAGAGTGATCAATTTCTCTGATTTACAGTTTAATTTTTCAATTGTTTCTAAGCAACAAAAGAAGTTTTTGATTTATGGAAACAAAGTTCCGGTTTTAGCTTTAAATTTCAGATATATGATGTGGTTGTAGTTATTTCCTTGTTACTCGTCGAGGTTTGGACGTGTGACTTATAATGAGATAACTTAAGTCTTTCTTTCAGAACATACCAAATGTTTTGAAGATAAAACTTACTAGTGCTGATAGAACAATGTCGATTTTATGATGTGAAAAGTGTTTAAATGTACAGCAAAACTGGTTTATTGAACAGAAGGTGCTGTACAAGCTCCCTAGTTACTAAATTTGCATTGCTTTCATTCGGTCAAATTCTTAATGACATATTTTATTGGTACTTCATTTTAATGTTTCAAATGCCTTGTAGCTTCCTCTCCTGATGAAAGCAACATCAGCCGATGCTACCCCACCTGCTGGCCATGTTTACAACGATATAGCTCGTATCCTTTAAGAAGAGAATCTCTTGCCATAGAACCTAGAGAGTTTTTCTATGGCTTTTTATTGTTAATATAAGAACTAAGCTGATTCTCCATACCTTATTACATTAAATGTATGGTATACAGAGGTGAAAGTATCCAGTCATTACTTAGCGTAATATGTAATTTTTTCACAAGTTGGATATTTGGTGACATTAACTAAGATAATTCAATGAAGAAACATTTTAATTGACATTAATTAATTTCAAATGGCCTACCATAATCCTTGAATTCAAAATTCAAAGTCCTTTCCCATGCCAATGGCGCATAGGGTGGCACCTATCTCCATTTCTATAGCCCTAGGCCATATGTCTGCGAATGCAGTGAAAGCTACAGCGGGGGGCTGGTCCACTGGTAGCTCCACGAGTTTAACTTTCCCACTCCATTCTCATATGTCAAGCACCAGGTGAGAAGGCAGTGAGTACCATTTGTAAAGTCTTTGGTATGACTCGGTCGGGGCTCAAACCTACGACCTACCGGTTGTGAGGCAGATGCTCTACCACTGGGCCATCAATCCTTGAATTAGCCCCCCTCAAATAAGCCTTCACCCAAGCATGTGACCTATTTGAGAATCTGTTAGTCCTATATAGTCTTTTCATTAAATTAACTCTTTATTCTATATTACTGGTGCTTTATTATATTATATACTATATTATATACTATATTCTGTATGTAATAGATAGTCCTCAATACAGCTTTCTTCTGCATTATTCTTATTGCTTTGTCTGATATATAACATGATTAGTGCTCCTTAACGCAGTAAAGGTATCACATTCGAATCATTGGAACAGACTGATGTTCTTGTTGATTTTCTGGTTGAAAGACTTAAAAAAAGTTCTCCTTACATTAAGTGGAAAGTATGTTACCTGTCTTTTCTTTGCATGGCAAAAGCTTAATATGTGGGAAGTGACTTTCAACATATTTCTACTAGAACATTTTGCAGAAAAGAGCTCTTTATGTTTACAGGGCTCATAGCAAATTTACCAAGTGATCTGTTGGCATAGCTGTTATAGACTAAATGAGATCACATTATTCCTCCAGGAGATGTTGAAATTAAATAGAAATTGATGTTAGTAGAATTGATGGTATTAGAATTGGTGTCTATCAAAAGTGTTTACCTTTTTCACATTAAGGCTGTTGAATGTAGGACTGCCATCTTGATAAAGTTTGACTTCAACAAAAGTTTCTGCTGTTTCTTGTATGACTTGAAAAATCATATCTTGAAAATTTTAACTTTCTCATTGGCTTAAAATGGGAAGCACTTGAGAATTTTTTGCATGATTTGTGATTATTAATTTCTGTCTTGAAGGTTTTGTTGATTATGAAATCAGTTCTTAGAAATGGGCATGAAGAATTTCGACATGCTCTACGTAGGCAGTATTATGGCATTCGTGAAGCAAAAAGTAAGTAGAATATACTTAACTTTTGTTATCCAAGAAATGAGTCTTAATTTGTTTTCTTATCCATATTGAACTAAGGAGAGATCTGATCGCAGGATGGCTAATATAAGAGGAGCAGTTGGTTTTAAATTTAGAGCCAGAATAAAGCTTACTGCATGAGACAACGATGAGTTTTTAATATTACTCAGCTGCTGAATCCTCTCCCTCATATGCAATAAGAGCTTTGTTTTGTGCTATAGATGTAATCATACATATTTTAGCTGTAGCAAGAGCATTTTGGAACATCATTTCTCAGTATCTATATGCTTAGATGATGTCTTTGGATTGTGTCACATATAGTCTCAGATGAATATCTATGGGTCTTAGTGTGTATTTCCTACACTCCTGCAATGAAATTGATTATGCCTTGATTATTCATTAATCACTAAAGAGCAAATTGCCTAGACTGCTTTCTAAGTTTATTTTACAATAGACAGACTGCAGTCTGTATCTTGATGCATTAATTTTCTTCTATCATGTCTTCAGCTCTGCAGTTTGGTTTATCAACAGGTTTCAATGGTCCACCAGATCCTCTTCATGGTGATGCACCATATGTTAATGTGAGAACTGCTGCAGGGGTATGTTTTGCAAGATTTTTTTCTTGCATGAGAGTTTAATGTTGTTTTCAACACTTCCAAAAATTAAGTTCATTCATTCTGGTCATTTCTCTATGTTTGGCAATGATTCTTATTTTAGAAAAATGAATGAGCAATCTTTGTGGTGCATATTTTCTCATTTTTAAACCAGCAAGGATAAATCTAATTTAATTACAGTTTGCCTTAAACTATTTACCAAATATTTTACTTATTGCTGCATTTGGAGATGAATTTTCTCAACAAAGAGAGCTTGTTGATGGGCTTTATCTCATGTAATAATTCTTAGCTAATATAAAATCCTTGCTAGTTTATGTTCAGCCCCAATACATTTTGGAGCTTTTGCGTCATGTTTTGAGGCATGAAATTCTACTCTATTGCTTCATATTTCTAAAGAAGTTATTGAAATCAATTCCAAGCCAGGCTGTAATAAAATACTGCTTTGATCCTGTTAGTCAAGGTCAAAGTAATTGATTTGCATGAAAATTATGGTGAAGAAAGTTGATCACGTTCAAGACAGCATCTAACATTGAATTGCAAACTTGATTGAATTTGAGATTAGGGAAAATTTTTCTCAATCTATGTAAAGGTCACAGCAACCTCTAATATACTCTTGTGCATCCAAAAGACCTTGTTGGTGAATAATTATGTGCTAATCTACAAATGAAAACTAGAAGGAAGCAGCAAAAAATTTGTGCTGCTAAATAAATTATGTTAGCATTTTAATTCTAGAGGTAGGAAATTTGACCTCCAACATTCTCTATATTCACAGTAGAGTTGTGATCATAGCCCACTTTTCAATCCATCGCTGGTCTATTTCCAGTATTTTAAACTAGCACCTCAACTTATTTTCTTGAGATTGGATTATCTTCCATTGCTAGGAAGTTTCAAACTAATATATAACTGCAGTCTTCTTATACACTTGAAGCACTTTTTGCCCCTACGGTCATGGTAGAGGATTGGAGAACAACATTAATCTGTTTTGATGGAGACAGCTCCTATATTTTACTTTTATTCTTTACTTGTCTGCTGTTCCTTTAAGTGTTCTCTACATGGCACTGTATATTAGTGATGTTGTGCTTGTAGTTAATTCTTGTCCATTCTAACCTTTTTATGATACTTATAGAGCTGAAGAGATTTATAGAGATTTCTTGCTCGCCAATCCCACTTTTTCTACCACAATGTCAAAATGTTTTCCACCTCAAAACATTTGTTCCAAACTCACAGTTTTTTCATTTTATCTGAGTATTTTCTGATTTTCATGTATATAGAATTTTTTAGAGAATACCTAAATTGTTTCTAGGAAGTACTCCAGGTGTTGTTTGACACAGATTATGCACGAAATGAGCCAAAGACATCAATGAAGTCGTCATCATCATCATCATCATTGTCATCAAGTAGGCTTCTTTTTTCAGAGCCTTTAATTCATTTCATTCAATTTGCAGATGAATATTCACTCATTCCAACTTATCAGTAAATGGGGACCTCTTGGTTTCAATGGGGCTATCTAGCTGGCACGTAAAGGCACTGCTTACTCTTTATAAAGGGTATTTTCTCATTTGAATCGCATGCAGAGACTAAATTATTGATATTATCAGATTCAATGGTTGCAGCAAGTGTGTAATCAATGATAGATATTCAACCTCTCTCACAATATCTGGCACAATGTTTACTGATTAAAAAAGACTCTATTTTTGTGACAACGGCTGATTGCTTTACCAAGATTGTATCTTAAATGCTCATTTGAATTTGTACAGCCCCCTCCCACCCTTTGAGATGTTGCTTGCGTGATAGGAGTAGAAAGTTTCAATAATTTTTGGTGTATTTTTTGCCTATGTGTCATAATCACAAAGTTGGCCTTAGTTTTAATGAAAGAGTACTTTAAAAGTAAGGCTAGGAAATTTCACTATGACTTTCGTCATTTATCAATTTTCACTCTCATTGATTGTTGGACTCATATTTAGTTTATTTGTTAATGAAAATATCTTTTTCAGGCATACCAGGAGAAGTACCTAAGAAAATGGAAGGCTTTGGAAGTAGTAATTTTCGCGATCAATCAGGTAGGGATCACAGATGTGTATCAATTGTTCTTCGCAGTTCTTTCCAAATTTTCAGCTTCCAGTTTTGCAAGCAGCTCGATGACTGCTACTTCTAAGTGTCATCCTTGGCTCACCTGTCTTTTGAGCCATGTGATTTCAAGGAAACTCTAAATCTACATGTAGAATCCATAATGGATTCTACTGTAATCTTCATGTAAGCGCAGAATCCATAATGGAGGTCAACTCTTTTTAAGAACAGATTTGCTAGGAAATTATTGTTTGCCTCTACTTAAAATATTTAAAGAGGACGAATGTGCTCAGCACTCTGATAATTCTTGAAGCTATAGGAGTGACACCAAATCATGGCTTTCTCAGCACCAAGCCTCTAAATCAGAAAATTCATGATCAAATGATAAAAATTTAACTTTTCTGTTGTTCAGGTGATGTTGGAACGAAGCTGGACAGTTCCCAGACCTCCAGAGATTCAAGCAGTAAAGGTTTGTTTTCTGTTTCAATGCTTACCATCAAAATGGTTGATTTTTAGTTTCTCTGCCTCTCGTATTAAATAAACCTCTTAGGTATTATGGCATGTTTTTATTCTTCATAAGTTGCAAGCATATTTCGAGAGTTATTATATTCACAATAGAGACTGTTGATTTCCTAACACTAATTGTCAACGCTGTTTTTTAAATAGTCTCAAATGTTTGAGCTCAACGATTGAGCCCCATTTTTCTTGAGTCTCGATTTGCCTTGTAGTTGTTGTTATTTCTGTTTAGTTCAAAAGGGTGTCTTACGGCGCTGTTGCACGCTAGATACTCCGATGTAATTTGATCCGATAATGGACAGTTTTTGTACATCTATAGATATTTAGAGTAATATCAGTCCCAAATTGCTTTTAATGACAAGACGTTTTGATTCTTTAACATGCAACAGCTGCTCATTTTTTGATCTGATTCTCAGGGCCTTTAGATGAGCTTCAAAAGCTCCATGTTAATCACTTTGTCTTTTCAGACATGAATCTTTTCAACTATGCCGTGCAGCGTGTGAAAGATAATATCTCATACGCTTTTGGCGAAAACGTCAGCGCTTTGGCGAAATATCAACAGAATGAAGAACATAATGAAGGTGGATATCGTCAGTTTTTTGATACTGACAGAAAGCTGGTTACCAGGCCCTCACAGACATTCAATGTATTCGGAAATGGATCAGCTGACAAGGATAGAGGTAATCCTATATAAACAGTTTCATATCCCCCAAAGAATCACGGGAGTTGGAAATATTTTGTTTTGCTTAGGTAGCGAATATCGCAGTTGGAGGGAATGCCATCTTGCATTCTAGTCCAGCAGGCCGGATTAGAGCCAATCAACAGGCCATCCACATAGTACGTACGCAGAAGTTTTCAAAAAACTGACCCTTCTCTCCCTTATACGTAAACTTACGCTTTCTAGGTTACCCTCATGTCTGCGTACGTACTTTCATGTTTAACCGCTCCCCCAATTAGCTGGCATTGTTCAACCACTTTCAGCCTGTTTCTAACAAAAATCTTACAAATGAAAAGGACAATCACGTTCATATTATAAGATCGGCACATTTTTTCAACCTACATGACTGCATTTACGTAGAAATCTGATCCAAATTTTCAAGTTCAGATCCACTCACAATGTCAGTATGTAGAAAATTGAAGACTGTGTGTGAAAAAACAACGGGATGTTCGGTGTAGTAAGGTGCATAGGTGCAGTCGTATTGCGTACGCAAATATTGACAAGAGCCCCCTCCAATTTGTACGCATAAGTATGCTTTTTTCTAAACCCCCCTCCCCCCTGTGTGTACGCACAATGTGGATGGGCCCCCAATCATTCTAATAAGCTTCTATCATCTTGATTGCGGATCAATTTTTACATTTCCTGGTGACGTGTTTCCATGTAACTTTAATTATGTTGCCAAAACATATCTAGTAGAGAATCTGCTACAAAGTTATCTATAATGCCACAAGTTTTTGCAGTGAAAAGTGATCAAACCTGAATGTCTCTATTTCAGCTAAACTCATAACTCTCAAAATCTATATTGTCTGCGAATTTGAATATATTAAACAATATGTTATTTTGGTGCACCTTTCATTTATTCATTCATTTATTTATTCATTTCTTTCCTTCATTAGTGGTAAAATTGCCCCCCTCTCATTGACCTCTTTTCAACCCCATCTAATCCCTTAATTTCAAGCTATAGTGATTCATTTTCTAGTGCGTGCTGGTTTTGTTTTTGCTATCTTTTCTTATAAATAATCATCAAGATTACTTGGAAAGAGTTTATCCTACTCGTTATTTTTTCTGCATTTCTTGCCCCTTTAGACTCTCAGGAATCTTCGGAGGAGCTGAATCATGGCACTGCCAGTACACTTCATGCAACAGATGAATCTTCAGACCCAGCCTTTAATTTGCCAGAAAGGTTCGGTTTTTTTTATTATTGCATTTCCAATTAAGACTTTGGTCTACGGCTGACTTTGCTTCATGTCATTTACAAATTCAGTTTTAATAGTTAATTATCAGAGGTCCAGTAACAGTACCACACAGCTTCAGAGACAGCTTTCTATTCTGGTACATGTTCCTTTTCAGATGCAGAAATTCCATATCCATGTATTTTTATATTAGTACAGTTAAAAGTAGGCTTCCATTCATTTTCGTGTTTAGGGGAGTGCCTGTTAGAAAAGAGACTTATTCTGAGTCATCAGCATATGAGGTAGGGTGGCCAGTTCCTTTCCTCGCCACCTTTATCTCCCCAGTTTTGCCACCAGGCGCCCATTCGCTGCTAGGTGGACAGTGTGCGAGCATTCAGTCAAAGCTTCGAGTAGGACGTTTTCTCCATTAGGCAAGCATTATAACCCTTTGTTTCTGTATATTGTTTATACATTAGAACTGTATCTCTTTATTACTTCAACAGGGTCCCCTCTCCCGGTTGTACGCCAGAGGCAGAAGTAGAGGAAGATTGGTTACAAGAGGAATCTGCTGTTAACACTATCACGGCCCTAGGGGGACGTCTTAACCCTGGAAGACCTGAGCTTCATGAGTTTACCAAAAGGTGACTATTTTGTTTTCTCCATTCTTAGGGATATTGTGCTACAATTTACCGCGTGTTAAATGTTATTCTACTTGAATTTCATGTCACTGTTGTCTTTTGCTGAGTGAATTACTTAATGAATTCAAGTTTTTTTTATAAGAAAACCATCATTTTGCCTGAGCCTCAATTTTCTTAACTTTTCTCGAAATTAAGCCTGAGATTTTCTTAAAATTTTCTTAAATTTTATTGAAATAAGCTTGTTAAAATGGATTATCCTCTCTTTGTTAATCTTTTATACTAGAATTTGAATTCAATCTTCAACATTTTGAATGTAATATTGAGATAATTTTGATTTTTTTGCCAATGAAGACACTTAATTTGGGAAATTGAGCCTAGTAATTTTGTTAAGAAATTGTTAAGATTTTGGCCATTTGAGCCTCATTTTCTTATAAACTTTTCCTTATTAAATAAATAATTATTTCATTCATAGTTGAAGCAGAACTTTGCCTTTCAAGAATTTATTATGATTGAATGATAGGTCTACTGTTTCTTGTCAATGCCAATAGGAGAGAAAATCTTCGTTTTTTAAATACTGAATCTCTAATTATTATGCTTTTCTTTTCAATGCTAATTTACCGCAAATTACCGTAATTTAGCGTAAGAGGGATGACAATCGCTTACGGTGTTTTGATATGGTTTTTACTGGGAAAATCTTTTTTTATTGACTTTGAAAGCATAAAAAATCGTCAAGTTTGTGATTGGTTTATTCTATTTTACTCTTGTAATTAGAACAGAAGAACTTAAGAAAGCAATTATGGCACCGTTAGAGTATTTTTGGGTAGATGCTTTGCTATTTAAATTTTCTTGACTTTGTCCGTTTTTCTTTAGGTGCGAGGTACTAAATTTTGAAAAAATTGTTGAACTTTTGGATAAGAAATTGGAAAGCAATGATTATAGAGTGCAAATGGTATGTTTTTTGTACTTGTTTCTTTGCTATAAGATAGCATCTAAGTCATTCGAATGAATATTGAATGTGGCTTTCAGTTGGGATTTCCTTCAAGTTTCTTCTGTGTTTATTTGCTAAGAAATTGTGCAGCAAAGAGCTCTAAGTTGGTCTTTGATTATTCCATTGTTTACCCTGGTAATACCGTAAATTCCCGAATAAGACCCCCTGGTGTCTTGTTTGTTTGTTGGACTTTAGAATGGAGGCTTCTTCGAGGGGGCTTAAAACTAGTTGGTCATATTACATGTGACATTATTCTTTATTCTACCAATAAGTTATTTTTGATGCTACAAATGCAAGCAAAAGCCAGTGGTGATTTCTAAAAATTCTAACAAGGGGGGCTCTAGGCATAACCACGCCCATAGTTTGGGTGTGACCCAGCTACAACTACGCCTATATTTCCAAAGATGGAAACATGATAATTTAGTTTAATGCAGATATATTATAATCAACAATAAGAAATGCCTCATTAACCACATAGCAGTGCACAATTGATCATAGCACTTTGGAAGCAAGGCCAATAACCTCTGAAAAGCCAAGTCAATGCAAGATTTTTAGGGAGGCTGAGCCCCCAAATTTGAGCAGAAATTTTAACAAGGGGGGCTCAGCCCCCCTGAGCCCCCTAGAAATCACCCCTGGCAATAGCATGTTTTCTAGAGGACATGTGATTTTTCGTTGATTAATGGCTGCTTTTTGTTTCATAACTTTGTAAAGAACTAGTAATGTCCCAAATAGCTGCAGCCACATGCTTGGGTGGGGGCTTATTCGAAAGGGAGGTTAAAACTCGAAGATTTACGGTAGCGCATTAAAATACCAAATTATTAGACTCCTCTTCTTATATAAATCGTAAGGTATATGTTAAGATTTGGTTTTAAATAAGACTGCAACTCCTCCCAGCCAACCAAAAAGATAGTATTTTTACATAGTTTAGTCATTCATCAGCTAGTGCTGTAGGTATTGCTTACTTGCCTTGCAAAAATTATTCAAAGCCCAAGGGTTTGGAGAAATTATGGTGCTTTGCTAGGCAACTTTTGATATTCGACTTTTTGATATTTAGCCCAGATTATGTTCTGGGATGAGTGAACAAAACATAAGTTGTTTTGATAGGAATTTTATGACCTATAAAATCATACAAAAACTTTGCCCAAATAGCTTCCTAGAAAAGTATAAACCAAGGTCTAGTTTCTCATCTTACAATACGAGAAATAACCAAAATCTCCAAGATCCCTAAACATAGGACTGAGCGCTATTAAAAAAGCTTTTATTACTCAACTCCTATGGACTGGAATAATAAACCTACAGATATACGTGAGTGCCAACAATAAATACCTTCAAAGGCAACTAAAATTGTATACGAAGAGCGAGACATAACGAAACACGGCCCCCCTGGAATTGTAGCTCCACAATAAATAGGTTTTTTGAAGTTTTGTTTGCTCTATTGGATGGTTATAATACGAGTTATAGCCAAAATCTCCAGATCCCTAAACATAGAACTGAGCACTATGAAAAAACTTTCTCTATAAAGAAAACTTTTTCCTTTTACTTTTTGTATAAATAACTTAGTTCGTAGTTTTTTTGTTATTAAATATACCGAAGGATTGTGTTGTGTATAAAACTTGTGTAATGAAATGAAAAGTGAACCTTGTAAATTGTGTTTTAGAGCTAGAATTTCTCATATTGCTTTGTAATAATGGGTGTTATGTTAGAAGATTGTTATTCCTATTTAAAGTAACATATTTCCCTTTTTCTTTTCAGAAAACATTAATTGTTATTGAGAGTATTTTTCATAGTGGAATTTCCAATTCGCAAGATTTATTTGCATCAAAGTTTACGAGTAGGTTTGAAATGCTGCGGTCGTCGCATCAAAAAGCTGTCAGGGCTAAATCTACCAAGGTTCGCTTTTTTCAATCTTACCAAGATTGGATGTTCTTATTTCTTCTTTCACTCACTTAAATTGAGGCTTCTTCTTGCCTGTAAAATCCTCTTGTCAATATTGTTTAGCCACCTAGTCAACCGAGTTGCTTTTACAATTAATGACAGAAAGAGTGTCCTGATTGTTAATAATTTCTATAGATTTGAATTCGATGCTCTTCATTTGCTTCAAGATCGTCGAATGAATTATTTCGCCATGTTTGCCACAATTTCTAATTAGTTTTACTCAAAAGTACGCTTTATTTTTTGAGAAGTTAGTGAATGCTGCAATGTTGCTAAAAAAGAATGAAACAAGAAGACTTATACAAAAATTAGAGATAGAACAAAATCTACTAGGGGAACTTTGGCAAAGTAACAAGGGGTAAATCAAAGAAAATGTGATCAAACCACGCAAGTAATCAGTATGCTATTATTAAATACTTTAAGATTGTAGCTTTTCCTTACCCCCATGGTCTTGTTACGCACCCAAAAGATATATTTCTGTTGAATACTGAGGTGAGCTTTCAAAACATTGAACATGTGGTAAATTTGGAGTCATTTTTTTAGAAAAACTATCCTCTGATGAAAATTTCATTTCAGCTGCTGCATATGCTGCAACCCCAACAGGAAAAAGCGGAAGCAGAAAATGCATTGCCAATGGAAGAAAAGCATAATCCTAATTCTCAGTTAGGTACTGTAGCTTCAATTTGTGTATTGTAATTAGGTACTTTGGAAACTGCAAGCACTATCCTAGTGCATATGCGTGTCAGTACTTCTTCTCTTCAGTTTTAGAAGTAGGCCAGCTGGATCATGCCATGTTTGAGTTGTCAGGTGTATGTAGATTTTCAAAATTTTCCAACCAGTACAGTAAATCCAGCAAGAAAGAACCTACGTTTCTAAAAAGCAAACTGACTAGGTTCATATAAAAGTGGTGCTTATGATATTTTCAGGGTGTGGTCCCTATCACAGGGGCGCTGGCAACTATGATGAGTCGAACAATGGTAAACAGATTTGTGAGTGGCCTAACTGAATTTCCATTTGCACAGGATCAATAATAATTCAAAATAATGAAAGTGGAGCAATTTGCCTATGCCCTGAAAATGAGAATTTGAAAATTTCATGTTTTATTAAATACAGTGTACCATCTCATAAGAACATGGAAAGAAATTAGTATGTTTTTGGTCCTTATCTCTGGGTGTATTTTTCCACAAAATCAGTCTTTAGGTTCTTATTTTCGTATGTTCTTGTTTGCAGAGTTTTCCTGTATTTATTGCGGAGTTTTACTATAAGTTATGTCTTTATTCCGTCTTTAGAAATCACCTTCAACTCTCAAATCCTTCATTATTTTCCAGTTGACCTTTTATCAGATTTGGATGTTTCAAACTCCAATAGCACTGAGGTAAGCATAACAGATAATGTTTTTATATTCGCTCATCCATTATCTTTACAGAAACGTACTATACTCGCCAAAAGTTCTGGAACACTTTGCATATTTTTAATCAGAACGGAACATTCACCCCCCTTCTCTCCTAAACAATGTTGGTTTCTGGGAGAATTACATGCGGTAACGGAGAAGTTTTTCGTGCACAATAACGCCAAGTGTCTCAGGAACAGACCAACATTGTTTTAGGAAGAAGGAGGGTGCATCAAGTTGTGATAGCTGAAATGCTGAGAAATCTATAGTTTTTCATAATTTTTTCAAAGTATCCCAGGAACTTTTGGCAAGTATTGTAGTTTTAATTAAATGAGATGAAGTTATCTACTCAATGCCGAGTTTTAATTCGTTTCCTTCTAATTAATGTACAATCAATTTTCTTTGATTGATAATGAAACTTTTTGCAATGACACCATTCTGTGTTTGATTTTATATGTACCCATAAATTGCTAACAACTAGCTGCAATTATAAGCTACGAATTTCTCTGACGAAAATGTTGGGGCGATGTTTAATGGTGGTTTGGTTTTGTTTTAGAAAAAATCCCAAGAACCTGCAGGAATAGCCTCAGTTGCGTCGTTATTAATCGATGTAAGTGTACAGCAAAGATTTCTTTGAATGATATTGTAAATAGAATTTGAGCCCGCGACATAGTTACAATTGAGTTATGGTGGTCCTTTATCATAAGTAGATTTCGTCAGCATTTTGCGATGACATTTTGAAAGTACCAGAGTAGAGACGGGGCTGTGTTTGCAGAGATAGCGACTATGCATTTGCAGTTTGTTGGCTGCGTATGAACTCTTGATAAGAACGTTACCGATGTTGATGCTTTGTCTTCAATAATGATGGAATGGTTTATCTGATGCATTGTTTCAATGAAAATTGCTCAGTCCATTGACTGAATCAGTATTTTATTTGATTGAAAAGTTTTTTTGCTGATTAAATTGCCTGCTACTTTAGTGTCGTGATTATTCAAATCTTCAATGATTGCTTGATTGCCTGTTGAACAGAAGTACTATTGGTCCAAGATAGTGTTTTCACCAAGAGATTTAGTGATTAGTAAATCATTCATTCCTTTGTTGGTTGATTGATTGATTGATTGAGTGATTGATTGAGTGATTGATTGAATGATTGAGTGATCGATTGAGTGATTCATTGATTGAGTGATTGATTCATTGATTGATTGATTAAGTGATTGATTGATTGATTGATTGATTGATTGATTACTCAATATAGTTTGGGTTGTAAAAAATCGGTATGTAGATCCGTTCGTTCTAAGAGCATAAAATATCTAACTTTTGCGGAATTTTTATCTAATGAGATTATTACTCCTCTTTTAGGAAACTGAAAAACCAATAATAACGGAAAATGCTGAGGTTCAGAACACCAATTCTTACGATCTATTGGCTTCATTAGTTTCTCAGGATCAAAAGTTAATAGTCAATGAAGGTCAAAGTTCAAGCTCATCTGACCTATTAGATCTTGATCCATTTTCAGGAATTGACTCAATAGTTTCCGACACTCAGTCACAACAGACATTCTCGGGCTTGCCAGTAAATGATGCACCTACTGGTGATAAACCTAGCCAGTCTACTACCAGTAACTTGAACTTTGACCCTTTCTCATTAGATGCCTTATCAAGTTCAGCAACACAGTCGTCAACTACTGAAACACCCCACCCTCCGAACTCTAGCTTCGATTTTCTTCAACTTGAGAGTAACACTATGCAGAAATCTTCACTGAACCATACACAGCCTTCAATGTCTATCATGAATGATCCACTTCAACCCCAGATATTACAACCAATCGCAAATCATCAACAGTCGGCCCAGACGAGGCAATTTGTATCGCAGTATCAGTCATTGAGTCAGCAACGTCCACTGCTGAATCAAGGTTTTACTGGTAGTGATGGTAGGATGTCTTTTAGTACCCCACAACCCATGATGTCCAATAGACCTTTTGTCCCAGCAAAGACTGTTAGTAGACAAGGAACCACAAATCTGAACGGCTTTGATTTTATTACAAGTGGTAAGAAACCTGGCGCTTTTGACTTTGTGAGAGATGCAATGGAAGCGAGTAAGCGAAAATAGAAATTGATAGTGAACTAGCTTGTGTTCATTTTTATATTTTGTATTAAAGATTTTCGATTTAGATGACTATCCTTAATCTATGTTTTAATTCAAGAGGTTTCCTGACAATTCAACTTTGCTGTATAGGAGCGTATGTTATTACCTGCAATAAATTGGCCTATGATTTATAAACACTATTACTCTGTAAATTTAAGAGACGATTGACGTCATTTTCCTATCATTTTTGTTTCCTCCTCCACGGAGGTACCTCACCTACAGTAGATACGCACACATAGGAACCTACAATTTTGAAATGAGTACGTTCATGTTCTTATGCGATGAGACACTTCCACTTATTAGGGTACGGCTTTTAATGGTAGTTGAAATTTATGCATTGAAACCGAAAGTTTTGTGGTTAAAAACACGAGTGTAAACCAGCCAATCACAAAGTGTATGTACTATTTTTTGAGCTTCCATAAAAGGGGTTGCGATAGAGATCAAACTATGATCAGAGCCTAGCTGAAATATCGGGCTGACACGGTTTTAATTATTTGCAATCAAAATATAAAATTTGAGTCTGCAGGTTTTTGTCAAATGAGAGTTCTTATGTGTGGGTTTTTACTGTATTCTCATCATGGTCCCCTATGTACCAATAGATATAACAATTAGTTCATCTGAAAGAATTGAGGTAAATGTCCTTTGTATGAATGATACCAATCAAATATTGTATTTATCTTGCATCTATATAGGTAGCGCTTTTTAGTAATCACGTCTTTTTCTTTTGATATAGGCCACATCAGTATGCGATCTATCTTATGATATTGCAGTATTCACAGGGTAGGAAAAAGTTAACACTATAACGGAAGTCTATAGCCTTGCTTTTTGATAGAGAACATAGCCAATTAAGTATTACTTAGTTTTTACTACAATCCCAAGATTATAGTTTTGCTCTATTGCCCACAATGTGAAACTTAGATGTGCTTACTTTTCACGAATCTCTAAACTCCGTGGCCATTCCTTTTTAGTGCAGAATGTAGCCAATTAAGTATACATTATTTTAGCTAAATTCAAAATGCTATAGCCTTCCTTTTCTGTCCAACACAAATCCAATTAACATTTTCCTAATATTCACAACCTCCAAAGGTTATGCACTTCATTTTCAGCCCAAACTATAGTTTTACTTTGTTTTAATATATTTCAAACACTATAGCATCCTTTTTTGACGAAAACATTACCAATTAAAATTTATTTCATTTTCAAACATATCCAAAAGCTATACCCTTGCTTTGCTCACAAAATATAGCAAACAACACATAACTTCATTAACACACGAATCCAAACGTAGTTTTGCTTTTCAAATCCACAGTCTATGTTATTGCTTTTTCCCCAAAATATAGCCAATTGAGATTAAAATGAGTTTCACACATATTCAACTCAATCCACCCTTGCTTTTTCGCTGTTAAATATGGCCATTCAAAATTTAATTGATTTGAACACAATCTCACAGCCTAAAGCCTTGTTTTTCTTCCAACGTAAAGCCAATTAACATTTACTTTATTTTGCACACATATACCAAATTTATAGCTTTAATTTCTAAACCAAAATATAGCCACTCAAAATTTACTTAACTTTCATACAAATTTCAAGGATATAGCCTTACTTTGTAATCCAAAATATGGCCATTTCAAACTTACTTCACTTTCACACAAATCCCAAGGCTATACCCTTACTTCTTAACCCAGAATATAACCAACTTCAACATCCCAAGCCTATAGCCTTACTTTTTAATAAAAAATTTAGCCAACCTCAAAATGCTTCATTTTCACACAATTCCCAAGGCTATAGCCTTACCTTTTAACAAAAAATTTAGCTAACTTCAAATTGCTTCATTTTCACACAATTCCCAAGGCTACAACCTTACTTTTGAACCCAAAATATAGGCAAATTCACAATAAGTTATTTTCACAAAAATCTCAAGGCTATAGCCTTACCTTTTAGCAAAAATGT
>WIPJ01000648.1:207909-231997 GCA_018155075.1 Cassiopea andromeda
AACATTTAGCCAACCTCAACATGCGTCATTTTCACAACATATCCAAGGCTATAGCCTTACCTTTTAACAAAAATGTAGCCAACTTCAAAAAACGTCATTGTCACACAAATCGCAAGGCTATAGCCTTACTTTTTAACAAAACATTTAGCCAACCTCAAAATGCTTCATTTTCACGCAATATCCAAGGCTATAGCCTTACCTTTTAACAAAAAATTTAGCTAACTTCAAATTGCTTCATTTTCACACAATTCCCAAGGCTACAACCTTACTTTTGAACCCAAAATATAGGCAAATTCACAATAAGTTATTTTCACAAAAATCCCAAGGCTATAGCCTTACCTTTTAACAAAAATGTAACCAACTTCAAAAAATTTCATTTTCACATAAATCGCAAGGCTATAGCCTTACTTTTTAACAAAAAATTTAGCCAACCTTAAAATGCTTCATTTTCACACAATATCCAAGGCTATAGACTTACCTTTTACTCAAAAATTTAGCCAACCTCAACATGCGTCATTTTCACAACATATCCAAAGCTATAGCCTTACTGTTAAGCAAAAATGTAGCCAACTTCAAAAAATTTCATTTTCACACAAATCGCAAGGCTATAGCCTTACTTTTTAACAAAAAATTTAGCCAACCTCAAAATGCTTCATTTTCACACAATTCCCAAGGCTATAGCCTTACCTTTTAATCAAGAATTTAGCCAACCTCAAAATGCTTCATTTTCACACAATATCCAAGGCTATAGCCTTACTTTTTAATCAAGAATTTAGCTAACCTCAAAATGCTTCATTTTCACACAATATCCTAGGCTATACCCTTACTGTTAAGCAAACATGTAACCAACTTCAACAAATTTCATTGTCACAAAAATCGCAAGGCTATAGCCCTACTTTTTAACAACAAATTTAGCCAACCTCAAAATGCTTCATTTTCACGCAATATCCAAGGCTATAGCCTTACCTTTTAACAAAATGTAGCCAACTTCAAAAAACGTCATTGTCACACAAATCGCAAGGCTATAGCCTTACTTTTTAACAAAAAATTTAGCCAACCTTAAAATGCTTCATTTTCACGAAATTTGCAAGGCTATAGACTTACCTTTTACTCAAACATTTAGCCAACCTCAACATGCGTCATTTTCACAACATATCCAAGGCTATAGCCTTACTGTTAAGCAAAAATGTAGCCAACTTCAACAAATTTCATTGTCACACAAATCGCAAGGCTATAGCCTTACTTTTTAACAAAAAATTTAGCCAACCTCAAGATGCTTCATTTTCACGCAATTTGCAAGGCTATAGCCTTACTTTTTAATCAAGAATTTAGCCAACCTCAACATGCGTCATTTTCACAACATATCCAAGGCTATACCCTTACTGTTAAGCAAAAATGTAGCCAACTTCAAAAAATTTTAGTTTCACACAAAGCGCAAGGCTATAGCCTTACTTTTTAACAAAAAATTTAGCCAACCTCAAAATGCTTCATTTTCACGCAATTTCCAAGGCTATAGACTTACCTTTTAACAAAAATGTAGCCAACTTCAAAAAACATCATTTTCACAAAAATCCCAAGGCTATAGCCTTACCTTTTAACAAAAATGTAGCCAACTTCAAAAAACGTCATTTTCACACAAATTCCAAGGCTATAGCCTTACTTTTTAACAAAAAATTTAGCCAACCTCAAAATGCTTCATTTTCACGCAATTTGCAAGGCTATAGCCTTACTTTTTACTCAAAAAATTAGCCAACCTCAAAATGCTTCATGTTCACGCAATATCCAAGGCTATAGCCTTACCTTTTAACAAAAATGTAGCCAACTTCAAAAACGTCATTTTCACACAAATTCCAAGGCTATAGACTTGCTTTTTAATCAAGAATTTAGCCAACCTCAATATGCTTCATTTTCACAAAAGTCCCAAGGCTACAGACTTACTTTTTAATAAAAAATTTAGCCAACTTCAAATGCTTCATTTTCACGCAATTTCCAAGGCTATAGACTTACTTTTTACTCAAAAATTTAGACAACCTGAACATGCGTCATTTTCACGCAATATCCAAGGCTATAGCCTTACTGTTAAGCAAAAATTTAGCCAACCTCAAGTTGCTTCATTTTCACACAATTCCCAAGGCTATAGCCTTACTCTTTAATAACAATGTAGCCAACTTCAAAATGCTTCATCTTCAAGCAAATCTCAAAGCTATATCATTACATTTTAATCAAAAGTTTAGCCAACCTCAAATTGCTTCATTATTACACAAATGCCAAGGCTATAGCCTTACTTTTTAATCAAAGATGTAGCCAACCTAAAAATGCTTCATTTTCATAAAAGTCCCAAAGCTATAGCCTCACTTTTTAATCAAAACTTTAGCCAGCCTCCAAATGCTTCATTTTCGTACAATTCCCAAGGCTATGGCCTTACTCTTTAATAACAATGTAGCCAACTTCAAAATGCTTCATTTTCAAACAAATCCCAAAGCTATATCATTACAATTTAATCAAAAGTTTAGCCAACCTCAAATTGCGTCATTATTACGCAAATCCCAAGGCTAGAGCCTTACTTTTTACTCAAAAATTTAGCCAACCTCAAAATGCTTCATTATTGCACAAATCCCAAAGCTATAGCCTTACGCCTTAATAAAAAATTTTACCATTCTCAAAATGGTTCATTTTCATACAATTTCCAAGGCTATAGCCTTACTATTGAGCCCAAAATATAGGTAAATTCACAATAAGTTATTTTCACAAAAATCCCAAGGCTATAGCCTTACTTTGTAATCAAAGATTTTCCAAACTTCAAAATACTTCAATTTCACACATATTTCAAGGCTCTAGCCTTACTTTCTAACCTAAAACATAAGCAAAATCAAAATACTTCTTTTTCATAAAACTCCCAAGGCTGTAGCCTCACTCTTTAACAAGGAATTTATCCAACTTCAAAGAACTTCATTTCCACAAAAATCCCAAGGCTGTAGCCTCACTCTTTAACAAGAAATGCATCCAACTTCAAAGAACTTCATTTTCACAAAAATCCCAAGGCTATAGTCTCACTCTTTCACAAACGATGTAGCGAACTTCAAACAACTTCATTTTCACAAGAATCACAATGCTATAGCTTTACTTTTCAATCAAAAATTTAGCCAACCTCCAGATGCTTCATTTTCATACAATTTCCAAGGCTATAGCCTTAATTTTTAACAAAAAAATGTAGCTACCCTCAAAAGACATCATTTTCTCACATTTCCTAAGGCTATAGCCTTACCTTTTCAATTAAAAATTTAGCCAACTTCAAAAATTTCAATTTTACACAGATCCCAAGGCTATAGCTTCACTTTTTAATAAAAAATTTAGCCACCTCAAAACACTTCTTTTTCACAGAAATCCAAAGCCTATAGCCTTACCCTTTAATCACAAATTTAGCAAATCTGAAAATGCTTCATTTTTATACAATTCTCAAGGCTATAGCTTTACTTGTTGACAAAAAATGTAGCCAAGTTCAAACAGCTTAAACAAAAATTTAGCCAACCTCAAAATACTTCTTTTTCACGAAAATCCCAAGGCTATATCTTCACTTTTTAACAAAAAGTAGAGCCCGTTTAAATTTCCTTCATTGTTAAACAAATTGCTAGACTATAGTCTGACTTTGTAACCAAAAATATAGTCAATTAAACTTTACTTTTATTTGACACAATATTCTTACTTTCAATTCCAAAATATAGCCAAGTAAAGTCTAAATAGTTTGTTCGTACAACGGAACTTTGCTACAGCATGAGAAAACGGTAACATTGTTTTGATATAAGGAAAGCGTATTCGTCCGAAACATATGTGACGAGTGTCGGACGAGAAAAGCTTTCAGTAAGTCAAAATAATGTTGTGGCTTGTTCGTATTGTAGTAAAATCAAACTTTATTTCAATATGATGCAAGTTGCTAGGCTGTAGCCTTACTTTTCAACCCAAGATATAGCCCATTTACTTCAATTTTGCAAAAATTCCGTAGTTATAGCTTTGCTTTTTAACACAGTATACAGCCAATCAAAATTTACTACATTTTTGAAACAAATTCCAAAGCTATAGCTTCACTGTTTAACACAAAATACAGCCAATTTCAAGTTTTTTTCATTTCCTTAATACTCAAGAGAAACAGCTTTGTCTTCTTGCCTAAATTGTAGCAAGTAAAATATTGCTCTATGCTCGCTAAAATCCAGAAGCTAAAGCATTGCAAAAAGTTTGAAGTATACACAAAGTATTTTTAGTCTTATTTGGAATTTTATCGATAATCTATAGCATTCCTTTTGTGTGGAGAGTTGATCAATGGAGTGTGCTAGTCTACAGGCTTGTACTTTGGAAAACGCTGCCTGATTGTAAACTGAAGAAAAAAGGCCACGACAAAAATGTTACAAAAGGCTCTATGAGTTTACTTTGGAGCTCAAAATGAAGCTTATCTATAGCTGCTTGATGTTCCATAAAAGTCAAAGCATCTGGCCTTGCTTTTTAGTGTAAGATATTATCAACTATCGCTATTTGATTATAACTAACACCAGAGTCTGCATGCTTGATTTTAGCTCAAACTGTATCTAGTAAATTGTTGCTTTACCATCATTAAGAAGTAAAGGCCTTAGTTTTGCTTCTTAAGGCAAAATATCAGTACGAAATATTTCCTTAATGTAGCCAAAATCCAAAGTTTATAGCTCTGGTTTTCAGCTCAAAATACATACATGTTGTTGCTTGATTTTCACTAAATATGAAAGGCTATAGCCTTGACTTTTGGACCCAAGATGTAGCCAAGACTTTGTTTCTTGTATGTCACAAAAAACTAAATGCTATGGTATCACTTTCTGATCCCAAATGCAACTCCTAGAGCATGCATCACCCCCGATCTGTTTCACACCTTAGGAAGTTTTCGAAATAATATTAATGGAAACAAGGCCCGAATCCGTGTATACGAGGTCATAAAATGGCTGCACAATTGACAGAATTCGAGTACGTTTATTCTTCTCTTTGGTTTAAAATAGTTTCTCTTATCTTTGTTCAATGGAATATAGGATATTGCGTATAATTTTTTGGTAAACCAAAAATCTAGTCTATATTGAGAAATGTGTCACGAAGGCTAGCCAAATACCCTTCCCGTCGCATCATCAGCAGCATCCCAAGGTACATTCCATGCACTTAAGCCCGAAGATCTACGGCATGGAGATAGCTTTCCTGTCGATGAAACAACGTGGATATAGCCTAAACTATACTCTTTGGCGTACTGACTTAATATAATGCACATCTTGACCCACGGCTCTTGATGTTTGCACCTCAAGTGTACGCCAACCGTCAACGTCGGCGTGCACCAGAGGAGCTACTGGCGTAACTCCGGCCTGAGTTTTGCACAAAATGTACCATGAGCATCATATCGGAAATCACTTTCATAATGAAAGTTTCCCCAAGAAGTGGCTGCAAGAAACAATAAGAAATTAAATGAAAACTGTGCAAAAGGGAATTGCATTTAGGGATGTACTACTACGCGTTATGAACCCACTCTCTGCACCCACGAAGTCCTATCTTACACGCTCCGATCTTGTTGAGTTTTGTCACGCTCTTCAGACCAAAGTTGGGGAGTATGACTTTATGATGCGATTTATTGTGTGCAAGAGTTATTTATCGAAGTTTGCATTTAGTCTAAGGTGTAGACTTTTAGTGTGTTGACTTGACTTTTCAGCATAAAGAGTAAAACCAATTTAGTAAACGTTGTTTGTGATTGTAGCAAAGTGGTTGGTGTGAAGGTCAAATCAAGCAATACAAATACACCCTTTCATGCCATGCTATGCTCATTTCTGGGTGTACAGAGTCATTTTAGAAAAAAAGCTCAGCTTGCCAAATTCAGTAGATTCGATCATTCCAGCCAGCACTAACCAATGCTATCATCATTCTTTCAGAAAATTGGTGAAAAATAACAAGCTAGATGTCTCAAAAAAAGAACTCGTAACTTTGAAGGGGATTTGTGAGTAAATTGGTTTACATTTGTAGTGTATTCTGCTGGAACTATAATTTATAATGCAAAATGCCACTAATTTTTCAAAGAAGCAAAATCATAAGTCTAGAAAATTTTGATAAGGTAAAGGAAAGTAAATTTCTCAATAGCTAACTGGTATATTCATATTAAAGCAAATATATCTCTCAGTGAACATGATGTCAATGAATATATGATGTCCTTTGAATTAAATACATGGTGTGAAGCTCAATTTGTTCTGGTAGGGAAGTACTGGACAGGATAATGGTATTAATGGTATCACTCTCACATACCATACATTTCACAACTAACTACATAGGTCCTCTATTTTGTAGCAAGATGCAAGGACATAACATGGCTGGACGTTTCTAGTAATCAACTAGATAGTCTGCAATGGATCAAAAAGCTGAAACATATACTAGGTGAGATCTGTTGAGTAATTCTGTTCTTGCTCTGTCAATCAATAACATCTTTTCAGCTGGCTCTTTGCTGCCTGGAATGCATGCTAAATCACTTTCTGTTAATTTCCAGTTTTGAAAGCAAGTAACAACAGACTAAGAAGCATTCACCATGTTTTACACCTTGAGAGTGAGTTGTACTTCAATTTCTCAGATTGTTCTGTTCAGTGTGTTTAAAAATTATTTTTATACTCTTCCCTCACCCATTGCAACCTGATTCTTTGACTTGATTTATGTATGAGAACTCTATATCCTTGTGATATACTTTGAATGCTTTTGAATAATAGGGAGGAAGGGGGGGAATTTCAAACCATGGATTGTTTGGTCAAGCTTTTATATCCATTTATCTCAATTTGTCCTTAAATATTGTATTATGTTGATAGGTTTGAAAGCATTAATACTAAACAATAACTGCATTGAGTCAACAGAAGGGATTGAAAAGCTCTTGTTATTAAATTCTCTTGGTAAGTTTTACTTAAGATATTATTTGTACTCTTTTGGGAAGCATACATTGCTCACCCTGACCATTTTTATTTTTACTTTTTTTAGTTAATTATATACTTATTTGAATATCATATTACTTCCCAGTTTGTGCCATTAGTCTTTAGCTGTGAAAACCAAAAGTTAACTTTGATAATACTTTTAATTCTTTAGTTCTCTCACACAATGAGCTGCAAACAATAGATGTGTCAAGTTGCAAAAATCTCACAAAACTTTCTTTGTCTCACAATAAATTTAAACAATTCCCAAATATAGAGGTATGTTTGCATTTAACGCAAAATTTTGCTTATTGCTTTAAATTATCAACACTAAATATGAGGTGGCTGAATCTTTCATGCTACATTCCATCATAAAAACTATCAAATCAGTTTGGAATTGCTTGTAAATTTATTAGAATTATCTCAGTTGCTATGAAAACAAAACATGAAGCCATTGAAACATTTAGGTTGTTGTTTTTTCATGACATTGCTTGATTTAAAAGGATGACCTCTTGGATTATAATAGATAAATGATGCATAAGATAAACCTTAGATCATAGAGTATACAGAGCTTCCAAGAGGAGGAGCAGGGGGGAAATTACCCCCTGGGCCTCAAGGTCAAAGTGGGCCTCAAAGCACCCCATGCTTTAAAGTCTGGGGGCCTCATAAAGTAAAACCAGCAGTAATTTTCCAAAGGTGATTTGCAGACCCTGAAATGTTTCTGTGTGCTTCACTTGCAGGTGGCCTCATCTTGTTGCCCAGGGGCCTATGAAGTCCCTTGGCACCCCTAAAGAGTATATATACTGTAAATTAACTGAATTTTTTTTTATTCATTTCTCTTTTAAAGCATCTTTCAGATTTAAAAGAACTCAGACTGAATGACAACCAAATTAGTGATATTCCACTATCTGTTGCTTCATGCAAAAAGTAAGTAGACCACAGCCATAGTTGCTTCAAAGTAGCTCAAAATATCTAGGACTTTCCATTTAGTAATCTAGCATCTATCATCATTCCATCATTCATGCTTATGAATGTAGACAGAGCAGACAATTAGGGTGGGGCTGGTGCTCAGCCCCACCCAGTAATTGATAAATTGAGACGAAGTTGCATGAATACTTGCTTATGTGTAACAATAATGGAGAGCAATCTAGAGGCTTCCCTCTCCCACCAAAAACTGTCAATGTTTGCCCATGATTGCATTCACCATCAACTTGATCTTTGTTGCTCATTTGACCTTTGAAATATTTTTTCAGATTGAAGTTGATAGATCTCGGGAATAATAAACTTACAACATTGGGGTAAGCAGATTTTCTTACAATTAATTAACACTGCAACTGCTTTATTTGACGAATTTAAAGTGGCCATCAATTGAACCAATTTTTACTTTGCAATAATCTAGCTTCATGTAGAACATACTGTCAAGAATTTCATCAAGATCTTGTTTGCAGTTGAGGCATGACTAATATAAATAACATTTAAAAACCCTTAGCTCAAAACATGAATGACACAGCATAGATTGCCCTCTGAATACATATGAAAATTTAATAATTTCCCTCTAAGGTTCTTGGAAACACTAAGCAAAACAACTGTTGAGAATTTGAATCTCAAAGGAAACGACATTTGCTCTCTGCCAGATTACAAAGAAAAGGTGAGCAAAAATGAATTTAATTTCACATATTCGAAATGTTCCGTATTGTGAGTTGTATAAAATCGAAAAGTACTTGGCAATTAAGGGACAGCCCCCTCTCAGCTCACAAATAGAATTATCAGCCATAAATTAGTTTGTGAGTCTCAATTGTTTAGGAGGTCACTATGGTAGAAAACCCCACAAATACAAGAAATTCGCCGAAGAAGATATTGAGGCATGAAAGGTTAAGTTACATGTATTTTAAGGATATACCCTCACTTTATGCCAAGACTATGCTGAAATCATCTAAATTATAGCTAAATTTTTTTTAATGTTGAAGATTTTGGATTCATTGCCTTACTTGAAAGTCCTTGATGGACGAAGAATCGATGGAAAAGGTAAATTCGTAACACCTGTTCTTTGGTTTTCGTATTTAATTTTCTTAAATGTTCATAAAAACTAAAAATGTGACCAAAAATTCTTGTTCGTCAAATTTTTATTTGATAATTTGCTGACCGAAACTTTCAAGCCCCCCTCAATCCGAAATCATCCCTCACTCCCAAATAGGCTCCATTGTAAGACTCTTCTAAGAACCGTTATTTATTGTGTACATTTCAACAATGGAACAGTCGTCCTATTAAAAATGACCTATCCTTGGTAAAGACCCTCAATCTTGCTGCTGATTGTATTTTCATTTCAGCCTGAATTGGCTTTTTTGCGCATTCTTAGTGTCATGGTCATGCAGTAGAATATACACCCCTTGATGTCGTTCTTGTATCTTGTCGTTGTAAATTTTTGAATATAACAAAATTGGCTAGCAATGCATGAAAGAAATTTATTTGCTTTGCTTGTACATTATAGAGAAAAGGAAGAGTGATTTATCAGCTGGAACCTCAATGCACAACGAAGATACGAACCCTTTGCCGACTGTAGTTAAGGAAAAATCTGGGAAAAGTAAACTCGATTCAAAAAACAGGCCTGTAAAAGTTGGTGGGTTCGTCTCAAGATTTTCGCAAAGTACGGCTGAGCCTGAAAATACTGCATCTGAAAGTGAATCAAAGAAGGGGAACAAAGAGAATTTAAAAGTGCCTAGTAGCACGAAGCACTCTACGAAAGAGATTTCAAAGCAAAAGAAAAGAAAGCGAAAGAGTGCTGATAATTTTGAGGTTCAGAGTCCAAAGATAGGGAAAATAGAGTTGTGTGATAATGAAGCTAGTTTTTCGATTGGCGAAAATCTGGGAGTATCAAAAGTAAAAAATAATTTACAGGGAAAACACAAAAAAGAAGCAAAAGACGTTGAAAATATGATAGAAACTTCGTCGAAATCAAGAAAGATCAAGGAAAGGAAAGATAGAGAAGAATTTCAAGGTGCTAAAAAACAAAAAAAGATTTTGAAAGCTAAGAAGGTTAAGGCGAAGGATGGCGATGGGACTGTAAATATTTCAGTTAGTAATAAGTCGGAGGAAAATGCCAAAAAAACTGCAGACTCATCCAGGGTAAGTTCTTCAGAAAGCCAGGACAAACTGGAGAAAAAAAGCAAGGAGGAACGACCAAAGAAAAAGGCTTCAATTAGACACTCAAAAAGTACAGCGAAGCAATCACGCTTAGATAAGAGATCCGGAGTTGTAACAGTAAAGGTGATAAAGCGAAAACAAGGGAAAGGGACATCTATAAATTTTGAAGCACTTGAAGAGAATCAAGTTTATGAAATAGGCGTGGGAGAGGGTGGTGGGTGGTAATCAAAGGAGGTCGGAATTATTATTATTTTTATTGATAACGAATTTTATGGCGTTTATAATTCGCCTACTTCTGGCCACTCCTTGAGAAATTTGTTTTTGTCACTTATCAACCACTTCAAGATATGTTGATAGGGGTATTTACACTCTCCAATACGGAATAGACGCCCCCCCCGACTGATTTTTTCTGCGAGAAATGTATACCATGACATTCTTATTGCAGCCTCCCTCCCCACCCTGCTTATTAATTTCAACCAAGATGGCATTGTCCAGCTCGGACCCTGAACTTGCATCGCTAGATGAGCACTTAAAAATAATGAAACTGCCTTCAGAAGCACTGACAACGTAGCTGGTAGTCGTACCAATGATGAAGATATTGAAAGAGGGTAATAGAAACACTTTTTGCATGTTGGAAATATGCAGTACTAGGACATTTCACTTCCTCCTCATTACTTGCAACCCCCTGGCTATTTGGTTTTAGACTTTTTACAACCCCCCTATCTATTACCACTTCCATTCTATTCCGGTCTGGAGAGTATGTTACTAATATTTTTTAATATGCAAAGATATGAGGTTGCTAATAAAGATTTATGACTGACACAAACAAAGATAAGGATCTTTCTGTTTCAGATAGTAAACTAATGATTATGCCCTCGTAGACAGAGAAGCAAAGTTATAACTTCCCCTTCAAAAGTGTTGAAATGAATCACTACATCTTTTCGGCCTATAAGTATTTCTACGTCTGTAGTTATGAATGTTATGGAGCATGGGCTGCAACTGAGGGCAATGAGGATCTGTAATAAACCACTCTCCAAACTCTATCTACTCGTGTGAGAGGAAGGTAGCATCTAAAAATATTTGACCTTGATATTGAAGCAAGACCATGCAGAACTGCTTGATGTTGAATAAGTAAGTAAAGGTAGTCCCGAATATTTTCGTACGTATGGGAGTGCCTGTTAGAGAGGACACTTATCCTGAGCCATCGGCATGTGAGGTACGGTGGCCAGTTCCTTTCCTCGCCGCCTTTATCTCCCTAGTGTTCCCACTGGGTACCCCCATTTGCTGCTGGGTGAACAGTGAGCGAGCGTTCAGTCAGGGCATCGAGTCGGACTCGAGCCGTAGACCTTCCGCACGGGAGGCATGCGCTCTAACCACTATGCTACCTTGCCCTGATGTTGAATAACACACTCAAAATACATGCCTTTTTTATAAGAAACATGAGGCAGGCAT
This sequence comes from Cassiopea andromeda, assembly GCA_018155075.1. Taxonomy (NCBI): domain Eukaryota; kingdom Metazoa; phylum Cnidaria; class Scyphozoa; order Rhizostomeae; family Cassiopeidae; genus Cassiopea; species Cassiopea andromeda. The sequence continues at coordinate 219,438 of WIPJ01000648.1, forward strand.
TAGGCAAAAGTTAAAAAACATTTAAGAAACTTAGGCAGGCTGAGTTTCTAATAACAACTTACAAAAAAAAGCTGTATTTACAAGAAAAATTTTGATAAAACTGGAACAAACTAGAATTCACAATCTACGTGCTTTACAAGACCTGAACGTCCTATTTCTTCCATCACAGTTGCCTGATCTGGGTTGTCATTGTTGTTCGAAGGTTCAAGAATTTAAGTAACAATTAAGAAACATTAAAGGCTGGATTTGAAGAAACTCTAAGAAGCATCTTGACTGAAAGCAGAGAGTTTTTTCTTATAAAAACCAATCCCTGCAAGGAGACACGTGCGATCGCACGTGTGCATGTTAACCAACATGCAAAATCCCTGGCACGAGCGAAAATTTGCCCTTGGAAACATCACTATCAATCGTACATGCCAAATAGGGGCCTCGTTGTCACAACTGCAACACTAGTGACTTTCACCATATTCTTTCATGATAACTCTGCGTTACCCTGTTTTACTATAAATGAGACATTTAACATGTTTCAGCAAAAAGTAACTCTGTATATCGGATAAACAAAGTTAAGCGTGGTGAGTGACCAAGCGGCCCAGCCAGTTCCATTAGCTTGACTGAAGTTAAGCATGGCTGTGTACGGTCAGAAATTGGATGGGCGACCTCCAGGTGGACGACCAACACAGCTCACTCCGCTGTCCTTCAGAAGGGACATTGAACTAGGGGTCCCATGCCTGGATGCAGCATGCATAGTAGGCCTAAATTAGCTGAATAAGCTAGGTATAACAACCTACTCAAAATAAAGTAAACCACAACAACAACAACTACATATCTTGGATCGCACGTGCAATTCCAATAAGTAAAAGCAATCAATCGTGCAGATAAGGGCGCACGTGCGAATTGACGTACTTACACCAACTGCTTTACGGCATGGACTGAGAAAGGCGTGTAACTTCAAAGCGAAAAAAACTGGTTGACTACTATGAAGGGGCGTAAGACAAATGGAACTCAGGTTACTCACCTTTGAGAGATAAGTTCTTTTCTTTAATAAAAAAAACCGCAGGCGAATCAAATCATTCGACAGGAGCAGGCATAAAATAAATGATCCTTTTATATGGAAATAAACTTTTCTTCAACACGATAAATATTTGATAAACATTTTGCATTGACTGCTTACGTTATTTTGTATTTTCCAATTATGAAATTCAAGCCAGTTTCGGTCATTGTAACCGGTATTGTTCATCTTCACCGGCATTGGGTCATCTACTGCTTGGGTAACCCACACATTTCGCATGAATCTCCACACGCTCTGTTGATAAAAGTGCAATGTATACAGGTCCATGATGGTTCATCTTGTTCATCTGTTTCCATGTATTCTATTGGACTAACAGCATCTGATGTACTGTGATTCATTTGTCCACCTTTAGATCCAATATATAAGACGTTATTTCAACAATTTTAGTACAAATTGTAATGGTGTGAAGGCATAATAGAAATCTGCAATCGATACAGGGCAACCTTTTCTTAATTAGACTTGCAATTCAACCATCATAGCAGTGCGTATACAAAAAAAATCGACTGAGTTCTAGTAAAATCAGTCAATATTTTTAAGATTACGAGGACACACAAAGCTAGAAACCTATCATAAACCTGCTTTATATAGCACTTCAGATTTAATTCTTCGATAGTATAGTAACTCAGAAAAAAGTAAACATTTTGACACCACTGGTAGCACACTACTCTCAATAATAATTTCTATTGGAAAAACTTCAATATAATATCAAGTTAAAACTAATTACAATTATACGTCTCACTTTATCAGGCAACATACAATTGGCTGTCAATATCATCTATACAAGTAAAAATACACAGTTGTATAATAATAATGATGATAATAAAGTTATTTACAGTAGGCTGCAATGTAGCTAACTTAGGCCTACTTATAAATTCTACAATTGAACAGCAAACTTTTCCTATGTATATTTTCCCAGCCAGACTGCTATCATATTCAGCGTTGGAAAAACTCATGAAACCTGCCCTTTCTGAATTGTAATACGTAAACAGTTAATGCTACCAGGCCTTGCATACAGCTTGTCCAACAGTAGCTAGCATCCGCTGAATAGAACTACTACAATCTAATTTTCGAGTATTGCTTCAATTAACCTATTCAGAAACAGACTCCATTTTGAACGGAAATGAACTTAAAGCAAAATAATAGATATTTACCATGAGCAGCAATTAGCTGACTGGAAATTCCCCATTCTTCGGATTTTGTCAGACGGTAAAATGCTTCTTCATCTCGGCTCTTCAACGCCTTGCATAAATCAATCATGAGATTCTAGGAAAGGAACGAAAATGTTGATACGAAGAGCTACGAAAAGAAACAAAAAGCAGAATAAAAACAGCAATTGATACAACTATTTGAAGGTGTACAATCTCTGCGAAAAAGTCCTTGGAACACCAATGAATTAATGCATAATTTCTGATAAAAATGATTTTTTCATCCATGTCGAACGATTGAACTCCCCTTCCCCCCAAAAAACAATGTTGAATTAAGTGTTTATTTGTCAGAGAAAGGTCTGCAAGCATAGCGACTTTTTCTGTACCTGTCAACACTGTATATAACAACATTGTTTTGAGGGGGAGAGGGGGATGCTACTAAATGAGCAGCAGAAATAATGCAAGTGTTTCAAGACTTTTGGCAGAGATTGGAAGTCTGCACCTACAAGTTTTGCTCAGAAAAAAGGTGTAAGTAGAAAAACAGATGGACGAAGTGTCCTGCAAAGGCGTTGAGTAGGGTAGCATTTGTTTGCAAAATATGGTACAATGTCTGTAAGATACCTACCTTTAGTGGTAAAACATTTGAAACCATAAGAAATATTAGTAAATGAAAATCAAGAAGTCTTTCCATTACTACTGGTAATGAAAGGCTGGTAATGTCTCTCAAGTTTTTTATCACAGCACTGATATCCTAAAATTTAATAAAAGATGAAAATCGCAAGTCAATTAAGTGAAATGACAAAATTTCAGAGCAGGAAAGAAATTGTCAATAGCATCTTTTGCCAAAGATCCCACAAACATTTTCGACATAACTAATTCGGCTCAAAGAGATATTTCAAAATCAATGTTCATCAATATAATGTGAAAGTTGATGAATAAACAGCAAGGTTCATAGGCCACAATGGTGTCGAGTTGCATACTGCAGCCTCAAAACCTTATGAGTGAGGGAACTGGGTAAAATTTGCTCTTCAATGGCCATGTTAGCACCGGGGAGTGGCAAAAGTGGAAAAACTGTACTTGTAGTTATCAAATCTAATGACAATTTTATCCCTCAATTTGAGCATTAACTTTTAGTCATAGTAGTTTCACTAACTGATTTTAGGAGAGTTCATAAGTAAAAAGAATCGATGTTTGTGCATGAGTATATATCAGTAAGCAAAGGCTAAAAATATGTTCATATCACCTGTATTTCGTGCAAATTCTGTCTGTTTTCAATGTAGAAAGGAGATCTTTTTTCAGGAAAAGTGAATGTTGGTTGCAAGGGAAATGCAGCAGGGACCTACAGAGAAAAATACAACAGATGAGAAAAAAAAATTACTTCAGTCATAACACAGATTCCACTTACATTGTAGTCGAGCACTATAAATGTACTGCGTCGTCGATGTAAAATTTTGAAAGGGCAGATTATGGCAAGAGCGAGAGAATTCATAGATATTGGAGAGATAACAGATGCAATGTCAGAATCTGAACAGGTGACAAGACCATACACAAGCTAGTAAGACTAAAAAATGAGGGACTTAAATAAATGTCAGGACACATGTGGACATGATCTACGAATGGAAAAAGAAGACTGATGTGAGTATCTGCAAGCTCTGCCATGAAATTCAACGGAAATTGTCAAGTCTAAGATTTTGTAAAAGAAGACAGTAAATACTTCTATGAGGAAGAACTCAATGGGCATTGGCCTTGCAATCTTCGTAACTTCATTCTTGTATACGTCCATTTCCTGCAAAGAGAATCAAATTTGATTAACCGCTGTTTGATGTCACACATGAGACCAATCATACTATATAATGGAAGCCTCGTTGGGACCATTTACTATAGCTCAAGAATCGAAAGCCAGTAAGGTCGCATAATAATTGACAATTGAGTTGCAGTAATTACCAAGTTCAGGCTCTTTCCTTGTTTCCCAAGTGGGGGGAAATAATACCTACATAGTTCTTAAGCTAAAGCAGGGACTTGGAGATTCGACATCGGCTTCAATAGAAAGTAAGGGTTTCAAATTGATGTCTAGCAAGCATATTTTCTCCAAGAGTACATTACATAGTTCCAAGTGAGGTGGAGTGCCCTATTTCTCTAGCAAAGACGTAATCTACTACGGGGGTTCATGGGTAATGAAACTACATGATTGGGATTCTCTTACTACGCCCAAAACACACAACTTAAAATGTAAGCATTAACTACATACAGGGGCGTTTCTAACCAGAAAAATTTAGGGGCCATGCCCCCTGGGTCGGGGAAAGAGGGACTGGGTATCCGGAAAATTTTCTTGATTACACCCATTTTACCCTTGGAAAACTCCCTTTTCAGCAGAGACTGCCCCCTGTATAGGCGAAAAAGGTGTGTAAATGAAAGGGCAACAATGAAAGCGCAGACAAGATGACAAAGAGATGGCATCACAAAAAGTAGTACAAACGCATGAAATGCAGTCCATGTCCGGATACACGTGCGATCGCACATACGCGTGTCCACACACGTTCAAAATCCCCAGTATGAACGAAAAATCGGCCGTGCCAACATAAGTGTCAACCGTGCAATCGCACGTGCTAAACAACAACTTTTTTGTCGCTACTGCAACAATAGTGACTGCCACCTTTTGCTTTCCTAACTCAGCTTTATCCAGTTTTATCTTTATTGAGACATTCGATATACTTCACTAACAAGAAGCTTTGTATTTTAGATAACACAATTCTTGAATCGCTCGTACAAATCCAAATAAGTAAGAGCAATCACTCGTGCAGACAAGGGTTCATGTGCGAATTGACGCTCGTGCACCTATTTCCTCCGGGTATGGACTGGAAATGCATTAAATTTGCAAGTTACCAAAAGCTGTTGTTTAAATGCAAGGTCAAAACATACAAAGACAGCTACAGAGATATTTACAATAATTAAAAGTACATTAGTAGGCTAAAAATATCATGAACATTTCGTCTAAGTCTTCCTAATTCTCGATTATCTGCATTAAACTGTCTACTCGAAATTAAAAATTTTATAACCACCTAGAAAAGTTGGGGGCCAAGAAAATTTCTGGGGGCTATGCCTTCCTGGCCACCCGTAGAGATGGCACTGACTATATACTCAACCATGCACCGACGAACATGGTCATACCACATGCCTACATGAAGGTGTGTAAGGAGAAAGAATTAGTTTCGTCATACCTTATAGAAAACGTCGGGAACATACTGTTCACTTGACGATTCTTTTACATATCCAAGTGATGGATCATCAATTGTTGGCACAAGACAGTCGTCTCTAACTAGTGCCATGCATTGATTAGATACCTTCAAGAAAAACAAAATAAATAAAAATGAAAAAAGATTAAAAATTTAAAAAAGAAAACGATGCTGGTGCTGGCAACGTAGAGAAGATCTGCGACTAACCTGCCATCCATCAAAATGAATATGATTTTCTTCGTTTCCTACAAAATTAAAAAGTTTTTTTTAGTAAGTAATGTCGGGGAAAGGCCGTAGGGCCTATAACAAAGCCCCGACAAAGGAAAAAACTGAGAAAATGGGGGAAGTTTAAGTAGAGAGGGAGATAAGATCAAGTTTGTTGATCTTAGATTTAAAAGATGACAAATTGTAGGATTCAGTTGAGAAGTTCTAAGAATGAAAGATGATTTATGAGCTAGAGTTCGTGGATTAGGTATTGTAACTTGGAAAGTGTGTGAATAGGTAGAGCTTCTGGTGGTTCGAACACGCCTCACTGGATCAGGAATAATATTCTTGATTTCCCGAGAGCAATGTCCGTGAAAATACCGGTAGAAAATGGAAAGATCTGCAACAAGACGACGATGGGAGAGAGACTTTAGAGAATTAGTGAGGCTTGGATTGTTGATGAGACGGATAACTTTAGACAGGACTCTGTCAAGAAGATGGAGAGACGATTTAGTGTCTATATCATCATCAAAGCCACTGTAGTGAAGCGCTGGAAAATTGCATGATGGCACGACCACTGGTCAGAGGCACATTTCAAAATAAGGCGTTAAAATGGAGGAAATTTTAGGGAGTTTATTTTAAATTGTAGAGCATCACAGGTATTATTCAAAATGTCATCTATAGATCAAATGTTGAATAAAGCCTGTGATACTCTGGAAGCATTTTGTCAACAATTCTCATGGTTGGAGATATCGAAAAATCTTTCTCTGTCCTACTGTACAGATTTCAATTAGTACTAGTTGTAGGAACTAATGACTTTTCTCAGGTTCTTAAACATTCAAGCATAATAGAAAGATGAAAAGACAGTTCAAAATATCATCTTAATAATATGGGTTTGCGAGATACATTTGCATTAAAGAACCCTACCAAATGAGTTCCACAAGCATCCATCATGTGTCCAATTGTATTTATTTTGTACAACAAAGGTAACACAATATATTCATCATACATACCAGAAACTATAACCGTGACAAATTTTGATCCAAATCTTCCATTTGATGAAAGCTTACAAATATTCGGATTTTGGTTTTGAAAATGAGCTGCTAAGATAGTTTCTTGGGCGCTGAGAAAATGCGTCTCAATGTGCCGTAAGTGCTTTACAGTTCCTTTTTTCGTATCATCTGCTATCAAATCTGTCATGATACATCCAACCTTGGGTAAAGCAGAGTTTGTAACATTTCATTTCATTTTCATATAATTTTAGGAGGGTGGCCTTTCAGACGAAGCTAGTTTGCAAGGGGTCCTCCAGTTATTTAAAAATATTCTCTATAATAAAATGTTAAAATAAAATGTCGTATATTAATTTAACAAAAACAAAAAAAGCTGCAATATATTTGGGCATAGTTAAAAGCTTTTTTCGTCCGACATTCGTCAAAGTATGAATTGTAAGTCGATGAGTGTCGGACGAAAAAAGTTTTTAAGTATGTCCAAAAACGTTGCCCCTTTTTGTGTTCTTGCTGGGTTCTGCAGTACCAACAAACAATTTAAGTATATTAATTAAAAATAATGCTAAGATATTTCAAAATTAAACATGCACACATATACAGAAGTAATGTATAATAAACAGGTTTACTGCAAGAAAACCCTAATTCAATTTTACTCTAAAGATCAGCTCGAGATACAACATTAGAAAGCACGGTACTCTTTGGTAGGGTAGTAACAAATGCTAGGGATGTATAATAAGGAGGGGGGTTGATAATTTTGCTAATAAGCATAAATTGGGGGGTTGCTAATAGATGGGAGGGGGGTCAATGTTCAACAAATAGCATGGAGGCCTAAACATTTCAAACTTATTGCAAATAGTTGTTAACATTGTATAAGGTATTAATTTTCATTCTGATACCAAAACTTTTTAGATGAACCTACCTGCTTTTAGAACGCACCCACAAGTGTTTACTTATCCTTGTTACTATCTTGTACAGTTTGTTTTGATTTAGTTACTTGTCAATATTAATTTGCATTAAGAAAGCCAAAGTATTTTACTTACTTATCCTTTCTAAAACTTTGAGATCTTTAGTTGGATTAGGGTGTTAAAATAGGGGGTTGCATTTTCTTCAAAATTTCTTAGCCATGGGGCGTTTAATAAATGAAATGGGTGGTGAAATTTTCAAATATTTGCAATCGGAAGTCCCAAAGTATGCGGTGTCAAAAAGTGAAGTGGCTTTTCAATTGCAATAGGAAGGTCTTGGATACAGAGTCATGCAGTAAATGTTGCCATACACGTTATTTTTTTATAAGAAAGCCATAATTTGCTTGAGCCTCAATTTCTTAGCTTTTCCCGAAATTGAGCCTGAGATTTTCTTAATTTTTTTTAACTATTTCTGAAACAAACTGGCTAAAAAACATTTGTTACTAACATTACACAATTGAATTTGAGTTCCAACTTTAACATTTTAAATGCAATGAGGAAATATCGATTTTTGGTCAATAAAAAAGCTTAATTTTTAAAATTGAGCCTCGTAATTTTCTTAATATTTTCTTAAGATATTGACGATTTGAGCCTGATTTTCTTAGAAACTTTTTTCTTATAAAAAAAACGTGTATTTGGCATAAAACGGCACCATCGAAATGATGCAGTACTGCTGGGAGAGGAGAAACCACTGCTGCTTGTCTAATTGTCCGATTGCGATGGTGCTGATCTGAGGTGGGCATTGCAGGAGGCTCCTCTCATGAATGCTTCTATTTGGGGAAGGCTGCCTGTGACATGTCTGCCGTCGGCTGGTGCATTGTCGGTAGTCTTGCGATCTCTGTGGCTGCATGGAAACTGGGGTTCATTTGAACAATATATCAGCAGCGCAAAGCCCCCCCCCTATTCCTTTTGTTTGTGTTAATTTGATGATACTGTTAAATTGACAGCACCAGCTACAGTTAAGACTAGATTACATGCGTCCTTCCTGCTGTAGGTGCTGCAGAGCAAACAAAGCGTATAGCATTTTTAAGCTTGAAATCGTTAAAGAAAGAAATCGTGCAGTAAGCAAAGTTAAAAGAATGATTCAACTACCTTTCGAAGGCCTAGAGCAGCTGCGAGCTCATCAACAATTTCAGAGTTTGGGTCTTCTCGAAACTCAATTCTGTCTCTAGTGCTGTCCTATAAAATATAACAAAATCGGGTGTGGTAATATGTTTTTATGAAATTAATGAGAAGTCACTGTTACTAAACACAGAAAATGCGAAATCCAAATAAAATGTCTCTATCTAACGTCATAGCTTTCTAAAGAGTTTGACAATAAGTACGACGATAAAGAGAGATACCAATTAGTTTTCTTTCTTTAGTTCCAATTTTGGCAATTCCATATATTCCACAATTCCACACTATACTACAATTCCATATACAATCCTAGTTGACAGTCCTAGTTGACATATGCAAGAAACGTTTCGACCAAATCTTGGGCCATCATCGGTCAGAATAAAAGGTCCGAATATTTCTCAAGAGTAAATCTGATTCAATGGCTTAATAGGCATAGCTTGAATTGGGTAATCACTCTTCTAGATTCGCCTTTTTCTGTTGCCTTTTATTTGCAATAAGTGACGTATGTACCAAAGACAATTTGATAAAAATCGACATATATACAATGCTACTTCTTTAACCTGTGGTGGCTCGTAGATTGCGGCAACTGTTGCTCTTATTCCAAGTGGGACATTTTCATGTCTTTCATAATAGCCATACAAGAAACCAAACCTCTAAAAGGATCAAAAAAGGATTAACTGACAAAACTGGTCAAATATCAATTATTATTCTTTTAGTATTTTGCATGGTATATGTGCCTATTTAATGCACAGCCACCCGCCAACGTTACTTGACGATCAAAACTACATTAAGAATTCGCCTTCATGAGACTCTCCAATGAGCTACAAGTCCTAAGCAACAAGAATGCATAGATCATATTCCAAAAAAACCATGAGACTTGCAACGAATTCTCCTTGCTAAGATAGCTGCCCTTAGGAACAGAAATGGGCAATACGTTCGCTCAAACAAGATACTAGTGTTAAATGGATGAAGAAACTCCAACCATTTACAACTTCGATCAACTCATTAATTTATGAATCATGTTGACCACAATAATAGCTCACAAATGATGTCGAGTGAGGAAGAAACGAAGGTAAACAAACCTGGTTGCCAGTTTTTCTCCAATAATTCAAAAATCTATCGACCATCATTGAATTTTCAAACATGATATTATCAACATGGCGATATTGCTGTGGAAAAATGACATAAATGGAAAAAACACTTTGCTAAAATCCATTCAAACAACGGGAAGGAAAACCAACAATTAAGAAGCTACATCTACTTTTTGGTTCAAATACAGTACAATATCAGAAAAATGAGCTTAAGCAAGATGCGAAATGGAAGCATTCCAGAAAGGGCTACTAAGAAACGCAAGAAGGGTCTACTGTCTTTGGGTGCTCGATCCTAACAGTTGGATGTTTTTTATCAGGTAGTTAACCTAAACACAATAGTCCTCACAGCATAGGCGTCAAATCTTCATTGGCTAACAAAGGAATTACCATCGAAGGATTCCTGCCAATAATGTTGCGAGAATTCGTTCGAGAAGCGTGTTTTGGTGGTAAATAGTGCACTTTCTTTGCAAAAAAACTGATAACACATAGTTGCGAATAATAGAAAAATATTTGCAAGCATGTTCAGAAGGCTTCAATTCACATTTCCAGAGGGAGTAATTTTCATATCTTGTGCAGATCAAAAGTCATTGATATTACAAGGAAAGATGGATAACTTGTAGTAATTCAAAGGCACTTTGCAAAAAGTCTCAGTACGAACTCTTGGAAATGAAGAGACAATGCAACCATCAGGAAATTGTACTTCTAAGACAAGAATGTCTGAGAAAGCATTCAGCAAATTCTCTGATTTACTTAAAATAACAGTTAGTCAATAAGATTTCTATAAATACCTACTTGTAAGACTAAAAAATAGGTACCTGTCTTTGCAAGGTAATTGCACTTGGTTGACATTTTGTACAAATGCCTTTCGGCCAAGGAGGATGATCAGTGCATCCAGGTTTTATCTTACAACTAATATCCTCCAGAGATGCAAACTTCCCTCTAAAAAAACATGAGTGCATGAGTTATATGTTGTCATCATTTACAACAAATCCAAGGAGTTACTAACAGTGTGGCATAAAAGCGTACAAGAACATTAAAGGTAATGAAACAATGTTCTTTACCACAGTACAAAAAGCGGCAACATTCTTTTCACATACTAAAAGCTTTTTTCATCCGACACTCATCAGAGTTTGAGAACGTCGGATAGTGACCTAAAGATTAACCTGAGTCTCCCTGATACTCCCTGCCTTTCCCTGACCTAAGTGAAAAGGACCCTGTTCCTCCTGATAGTCCCTGACAATATAAACCCTGATACAGGATATACTGTAATAGAAGCCAAGACTGAAGGCATTTATATGTTGTAAAAGAACTAACAAAACAATAATAGATCAGAGAGCTGCATAAAGATCACAAATTGAAGGTATATTACTTGTGTCATTGAAGGAAAATTAGATTCAAATGATAGGGTTACTTTTTCATTCTGTGACAAACTAAAGGCCTTTGTGCACATTCTGAATCCTAAGTGTAAATATGTTAAAGAAAAGACTAGCAATCATCTTGGAAAGCTTCATTTTAAGCAAAACTATAGAAAGATGAGAAATCACTAAAAGTAAAGGTAGGAATCCACATACTTTCAAAAACTGGGCAAGCACCTGGTAGTGAGTGTACCTATGTTGGGTCATCAGTAGATGAGCTAGGATGGACAGCTTTCTTTGGTGTATTTACCTCCTAAATGTTTCTCCCAGAACCACTATTACATTTTGGGTGAACAGTGAGCAACCATCAAGCCATGGCTTAAAGTATGCTTCATGCCAAGCACATAACTGGAGGAAATGCCCAGGAGGAGTAGAACCTACCCTAGTGTGTATTTATAGCTGCAATGTAGACCAACTTCAGATGTATACAAAAACGATGAATATTAAATTAGTTTGAATTTGAGAGTAAAATAATTCAGTAAAAGATTACTTACCTACTAGCGCCACTTCTTAATTTTTTAATAAATGCATGGAAGGCCATGTGTTTTACAGGAGGATTCAACTTCTTCAAATATGCCTCATCATATGGCTGAAATGAAATTTAAAAAAAATCACTGCATGACAAAGGAATTCAAGAAAACAGAAGATGTTTTTATAATAAACAGGAAAGGTTATCCATATTACTTGAGATATGGCACACAAGAATGCATCTTGCTTTAAAAATTTCAAAATGTGAATTATCAGAGTGAAGAGAGTATGTCCAATGTTTAGTTACTGAGTAGAATCATTCCACTATTGCTAGCAGCTTAGAGCTATATAAACTTAGACTATCGTTTATACTCTTGAGTACCAAATAATCCCCCCCCCTGATTATAAATTTTTGAGATTTTGCCAACCTCCCATTCTTATTCCAACCCTCCATTTATTAATTTTTCAACATTTTGCAGATGTAAATTTACAATTTGTCCAAAACATGAACCAAAAATGAAAATCCCTTACAATTAATAATGGACAACATGCTCACTTTAGCTGGAATCATCTGGCCAATGGTATAAATATAAGAATTATTCCAATTATTCCAGCCCCTCATTTATTACATTTTTGAGAATTTTCAACCCCCATTTATTCCAACCCCGTCCACAACTATTTGGTACTCAAGAGTACTTTGGAGTAGGAGTTTTTACAAGTAAAAGGTAAAAGTCAAAGTCCTTTCCCGCGCCCAATGGTGCATAGGGCAGCACCTATCTCCGTTTCTATAGCCCTAGGCCACGTGTCTGTGAATGCAATGAAAGCTACAGCGGGGGGGGGGGGGGGG
>WIPJ01000648.1:232118-295757 GCA_018155075.1 Cassiopea andromeda
AGGTCCACTGGTAGCTCCGCGAGTTTAACTTTCCCACTCCATTCTCGTATGTCAAGCTCCAGACGAGAAGGCAGTGAGTACCATTTTAAAAGTCTTTGGTATGACTTGGCCGGGTTCGAACCCATGACCTACTGGTTGTGAGGCTGATGCTCTACCACTGCGCCATCACTCCTTGCTCTTAGAAGTGCTCTTCAAATTTTTGAGAGTCATGATGCTATTTAGAATCAGAACTTACCTCTATAGGAGAGCAATGCAGACATTTTCCATGTGGTCCATGACAACAACTAAAACAAAAAATGCATGCTTTTTTATAAGAAAAATATTCATAAGACTAAAATGACCAAAATCTTTAGACAGTCTTAAGAAAATCACAAGGCTCAATTTCCAATATTAAGTGCTGTCGTTAGCCAAAAATCAACATTACATCATTATTACATTCAAAATGTTAGCGATTAAAATTAAAGTATACAAGATTAACAAAGAAAGTGCAACCCATTTTAGCCAGTTTATTTCAGGAAAAGTTAAGAAAATGTATTACAAATCTCAGGCTCAATTTCAGGAAAAGTTAAGAAAATTGAGACTCAAGCAAAACAATTATTTTCTTAACAAAAAATTTGTAATTATAAACACAAACTGGAAATATGTGATTAAAAACTTCTGCCTAGAACAAAAATCTTAAGCTATAATCAGTTGCAAAGTACTATCATGCAGCAACCAAAAATTTGTCAATAATGCCAATAACATTTTTGCCTTCTATCCTATTGTTTGGTAAAACAGCCTGAATTTCAGTCACTAAATACCATCTTGACCTTTGGAAAATTACTGTATCCTGTTCAATAATGCGTAATCTTGAAAATTTATCTATATTTAAAGAGAACAATGAGTTATATGTTTGAAAAAACAATCAAGTGACAAAAAGACAACTCACAGTTGGGGATCCCGCTTCCTTTTGGTCAAGCCATCATCATTTGATAAAGTAACATCTATTTCATCCTCAAAAACCCAATCATCGGTTGTTTCTATTGGTTGAGCACTATTTGGCTCTTCTCTTAGAAATATCATATCTCCATGCCTTGAAATGACAAAATAAGTTATGAGAATTAATTTTGATTTTGTTCTACACCTGAAAAAGTAAGCTAGTGATAATTTTGCTAAAATTAAAAATTGAAAAAGATGCAAGAAAAGCTCAAAATATATTACAATATAAATATTTGATTGAACATGGAATCTCAAAATTGAGCATAGAATTTCAAAATAAAATTATAAACAAAGAAGGTTTCTACAAAATTTTTAAAATACTGAAAGCAGGAAGCTGTCTGAAAGGATGATATAGAGTTTCTAAATCAAAGAGTATTAAAAAAGGCCTAAGATTTCATGTGAATGATGCATCCTTCAAGGAAGAGGTCAAAATGCTATCCAAATGTAATCAAGAAATTGGCCAGATTTTTCATTTGCAATAACTATAAAATTAAACAGTGATGCAGCTATTAACCACCAAAAATCAAAAAAGACACCCCACAAAGGCAGAGCAACTAATTTGCAAAAAATTGTTCTTTACTCATTATTATGTGAGTGTTAGTCTCATTATTATGTGAGTGTAAGTCTCATTTCTTGACAGCTTCAAAAGCAAAATTGGCAATTTCCAGACGAAGAGTAAAAACAGAGGGCAGAAAGAATTATTTGACTGCTATTCTCCCAACCCAATACACCAATGCTCCAACTCTCTACAAAACTTGGCTTTCTTCACTTCCCAATGGGGGACAAAAATGATGGGTGCAACCTCAAAGATAAAAATCCAGTAATGATTCATTTTGTTACCTCAATCCAGCATCTGCAATTGTGTAGCTGCCTCTCTCCTTAATCAAGTCACTCCCATCTCTAACCTTATACAGAGCCCATCCATTTTTGTCTAATTTAAGATCTGCTCTTACCTGAAGAAAAAGAGAACAAAATGGTATAGTGAACTATAGGTGAATTCACATTGGAAGAGTATTGAAAAAGAAAATCAGCATATAGTATGAACATGAAATATACAGGGGTAATATTGAATGCTATTAGAGAAATATAAGCAAATAAAGTCTAACTTTGACTAACAGGCAAGACGTATACTAGTGCTTCTGAAATAGTGGGGCTGCTGCTAGGTAACACATATGACCCCGGGGAACAGGTCTACTTTCATAATTTTTTAGATAATAATCTCCTCTATAGTCACCATGGCAATTGAGTGGCACAGGATGTTTTTTCTCTACATGAGAGGGGGGTGCTGCACAAACAGAATTGAGAAGCACTGACTTACACAGATATTTTGTTGTGTATTCAACAATGATATTCACAAACTAAATACCTTGCTATACAATGTTCTTGGTCTACTACTTGGCAATATTTCAATTCTCTTTGTGCCATCTTTTGACTGAACTCTAATTATCTATAACAATATGGAATCAAAATAACAAAATCATCTCAAAAAATTAAGCATGGAATAACTACAGTGGCAAATAGTCTTGCTCTGATATAAATTTTTATTGAACATACTTCAATGCAAATGTTTTCCTGCTATTAAGGTATGACAACATGGTATATAAAGCATAGGTTATATTACCAACTAAAGCTTGTGAGAATAATTTTAAATAATCAGCAAAACCAAAAATGATATATTAATACCTTAAACTAACTCTTAAGTGCAGTAGTGTCCCACATATAATAAAACAATCCTTTCAACTTCAGATCTGATGTGCTTCTTATAACAGGAGATGTACACTTCAAATCAGGGAAATATTTCTTATTGCAAAAATCATGCTATTCCATTGATTATCTTCAGTTTCATAAATATTTTTTCAAAATCCCTCTACATACAATTTACCCATTACAATACTATA
Organism: Cassiopea andromeda; assembly: GCA_018155075.1. Lineage (NCBI taxonomy): Eukaryota > Metazoa > Cnidaria > Scyphozoa > Rhizostomeae > Cassiopeidae > Cassiopea > Cassiopea andromeda. Next base: position 234,995 of record WIPJ01000648.1, read on the forward strand.
TTACTAAATACAATATAATGACCACAAACTAAAGTTAAGAGTAACATATAATGAATTGTATGAAAGGGAATTTCTTTCTTAAGGAGGAACTCCCTCAGTAGCTACGCTAAATGAGGAGGGAGCACCCCCCGTTTCAAGATTGAATATGAGCAACTCGTTATAGATATTCTACTTAAGCTTCGGCCAAAACAATGGGTGTCAATCTTTTGCATCAATCAAATTGAAACCAGGTAAGGTATGTAATTTCAAAGAAAAAAGCCTTGAATTTTTGATGGAAAATTTGTTTGGAGGGAGATATTTTAATATCTATGGGTATGCCATTCCAGCACTTTGCTGGAAGCTCAGTAGTACTGCGTAGAATGATAATGATAGTGCAAAGCAAAGCGGTTTATACAACATTAATACTATCTTTTTCAAAAGGTTAATATGTAAAAATGTTTTGCAATAAGTAACAAGCATTGCTTCAGACCTTCGCCAGTTTCTTATACAAGCAGATATAATTTTGAGAATCAGAGTCGGTGTTTCTTAAATTTTTGTTTTTTATTTGCGGGACGCAACTGCACTGGCAAAACAACAGAATAATTCTAAGACATGAAGAATTCTCAACGATCTCTTGAATGATTCACTCACCATTGGTGTGGTCATCTCAGTGTGTTGTGAATACAATTTCAACCCCTAGAATACATAAGACGGCACAGATATTGCAACCGCAGTCAAGAAACCAAATCATCAATGGAGACCCCTGTTTAAATTAATAGAAAGCTCTTTATGTGTTCAAGAAAACAATATCTAGTCTAATTCCATACACTCTCTGACTTATTTGTTACATACAATACAAATGGAAAAGGGCCAGCACTGATTTCATTAGAAATAACCTCGTTTTCTAGAAAATGCGACAAGACCCTTTTCGCAATCACGATAATCTGCATAAAACAAATGCCTAGAATTGAGACCTTGAAGCTTAATTGCGAAAACACAATATGTGCTTAATTATCCCAAAATTAGATTTTTAATATGCGGTAGGAATAGTTACCTAGCATTGAACCTATTCATCGCTCCTTTTTTCAACTATGAACATCAATAAAGGCATTATGGACTTGCCTCGTACCCAAACACAGGCTGATCATTACGTAATAGTAAAAGTGACTAGTCAGGAATGAGTTGGATTCGATAGAGACTTTCAGTGGCCCTCCTATAATGGGCACATACAAGGGCGCCTGCAGCACGGAGGCAGTGGGGGGAAAGGATTTGCCCTTTTGAGAGAGAACATTTCAGTATTCTTTCTCCAGCCATGGTAGTCCCTTTCATTAGATACTGGGTATGAGAGATTCGCATGAAACTTTTATACATTATGAAGTGTTTTCGTAAGCTCTTGAGCCCCACCCCAACATAGAAATAGCGAGGGACACATTGCTGAAAACTTGAGAAAACATAGCAATTATTAACAGCAGAAGCAACCTAAAGATAGTATTTTGAGGAAACTCATTTTCAAGGTGTACACTTGGGCAGCCTGTCCCATTTCGTCCAGGATTGTTTCATGCGCCTTCAAATAATTCATTATCTTGAAAGAGATTTACAAGTGGTATGCTGTCGAAGTCATATCTTTGGTGTCCTTTGGATAAATCTTGCCCCTTGCCCTTTTTTTGTGCAGGCATCCCCGGACACCAACGCTTGGAGCAAGAGGAGCTATGGGGCAAGTGGTACCCTTCAAGACAGGATTCTTTTACAGATGATTAATGCTTTGAACAATCTCGTTGTGCTGTTCTCTATTTGTCTTTGGCTGTTGAAAAGCTACAAAGAATTTATTTGAAAAAAATCTGCCAAACCCGAGTTAAAAAAATTCCTACTGAAAACCCTGTCCCTCTCCCTTAGACACGTGCAGGCACTCCCTGCTTCATATGATTGCAAATCCTCTAAAGAGCTTGTTAGCGAAACCCCTAGAAGCCCCTCTTATGGGTAGTAAACTGGTTTACTTTATTAGGGGAGTGCCAAGAGCTATAGCGCGAGTGGAACAAGTTAACTCGTGTTTACACGTTCTTTTTATCAGAAAGCTTTTTTGCTCCAGTACTGAAACTTTCTCAACTTTTTCACGGTTTTAGTACCAAACCTTTCTAAAGAAGTTCTTCGCAAAAGCTTTTGAGTTCAAATGTTTTGCGCATGCACATTAATGGAACGTGCACAAGCTCCATTTATATTTTAAATGATGAAAAATCTTAGTAGCTAAACTGTTAGAGGGCAGAGAACATTACATACAAGACATTCTGTACATAGATTAAACCACTTTCTTATAAAAATTCTGGGTTAGAAAGAAAGGTAGAAAAAAAACAAAGAAAAGAGTCACAGCTGTGGAAATAAATGCATATTTACAAAATAAACTAACTGTAGTTCTATGTACAAGTCAAATTCATTTAACAAGCAGACGGATAAACCTAAGCACTGTGTATTCTAGCCTGAGTTAATTTCTTTTTAACTCCATTTAAGTTCATGCTTAGGCCGGTATGATTTGTCTTCAATTCTGTCAACCTCTTTGCAAGATCATCTCCCTAAAGTAAGGATATTGAAATCACAGTGAGTAAACAAAATACCCAAACACGAAAAGAAATTTGAAATGCTGATACAAAGGAATATTCTACTAATTTGTTAACCAACGAAATATTGATACTTTTTGTCAATAGAGGCAGAAAGCGATAGATGTCTTAATAACAAGGTACTAAAACCTGTTTATTTCACAGAAAACATTTACTGTATAGCATTACAGCACCAAGGATGGTAAAACCGGGGGTGATTGGGGTTGCTGGTGCCCCAAAATTTTACCACGCTCCTCCGTCGGTACTATCGGCACTTTCACGATCTGTTCTTCTCTTTTCAACCAATTTTGAGGGCGTGGGCTGCTAAGGAGTGCCAGCAGTGAGCCATGGCTCCACCTATGTATGGTACCACCTAGTATATTGATTGTAGCTTATGGTTTATAAAGGAGAATCCTCGAGAACCAGCTATGCTGAAGGGCTACACTATTTGAACATGTAAAAATGAAATGAATTCACGAAGTGGCCTTGGAGGAAGTTCCATCGCCGCCTGGAAAGAAGAGAAAGATGAAGGAAAAAAGAAGGAAAATGGGAGAGAGGAGAAGGAGAAATTGGGAGAGAATAAAAGAATGAAAGAAAGAAAAGTAGAAAGAAAAGGGGGTAGGAGAGAAAAGGGAAAAAAGATGATGAAAGTAGAAGGAAGAGAGGAAAACTAGTAGAGGGAAGAGAGGAAAATGGTTGAAAGTAGAGGAATAATAGGAAAAACCAAAGTAATAAAAAAATTGCTGAAAAAATAGAAGGAAAGCTTAATTTTGAAGCTGCATCGCAGGAAGTGTTGCTAAAAAAATTCTTACGTTAGCTTTAAAGAACAAAATACGTCAATGTAATAAATGTGCCTACCTCTTCCTTTCTGACTTCAAAGTCACGGAGCAATGATTCATTTCCGAGTAGGCCACACTTCTGTTTAAGCTTCAAATTGTCGATGCGTAAAGCATCGCGAACTTGTTTTGTACGAGTCAAAACATCTCTTTTCTAAAGAGCAGAACATAAATTTCTAACATAAAAACATTGCAAGGAAAAAGAAAGACGCAAGAAATAGTCAAAACTAAAGGAAAAACAGGAAAATTCAGAAAATCATGGGTGTAACAATCAATGTAGGTGCCTGAAAGATATAAAATCCATAACTCCGCTTATTTTGAGATTCTGCAGAAAAAATACATAAATCATTGCCAGCACCATCTCCAGAGAGTAGGAAAGCAAGGATTACATCAAACAATCCAAAAGAAAAAAGAGGGACTAACAGATGGCGTTGGACTCTCAATAACTCTTCTCAATAATACTATACTAAAGATCTCCGAAGCAACTTTTCATCACGTGAGTTAAGTACAGCAATAGTTCATTTGTGTAACTATAAAGATAGCTTTAAAACGTCTGGAAACGTTGAAGTTTTGAGAGAAACTTCCATGATACTGTCTTCTTACTCGCATCCATAACAAAAACATGTTTGCTTCCTAGATAGTGAACATCTTTCTCTCATTAACAAACAAGAGAATATTTAATGATGAAAGAACTTTATCTAGTGTGAGCCTGAAATAGTTATGGAAACGGAGCTAAAGCAGCCAGAATCAAAGGAAAGCAGAGTTCATACCTGAGCGACAATGGCATCAATGTTTCTCAGTCTAGTCCTTTGCTCTGCATTCTCTCCCTATAAGCAAAATAAAATGAAAGAATATTGAAAAATTTGAACAAAATACAAATCAAAAATACGACAAAAATGACACAACCTAATCAGTCATCTAATATGTCATCTTTTTGAATAAAGGTGCACTAACATTTACTGCGAAGATTTGGGTGTTATCATGGGGACTCTTAGTTAAGAAATAAAAGATCTAAATCCCTATTGAATCAATTAATGAATAGATTAATAATGAATCGATTAATAAGCTAAATCCTTATTGCTTTCATGATTTATTTCTGTTAAACTAAGATGTTCATAAATACTTTACTAGAACATCTAATCGTGGTGATGTATTCCGCAATCACAAAAATAGTTTTCGATATGGTTTAAAGTCCATTCGGCATATGGGGGCAAAAACATGGAATAAACTCCCAGAAATACTGAAAAATTCTACTACTAAATTTTCTTTACAAAAATCTTAAAAAACTCATTCAAACTTCTATGTAGATTTGAATTATTTGGAACTGGGTGCTATTGAAATTTAGGTCCGTTATTGAAGCTTAACCTATAGTACTGTAGAGGTGCGCTCCTCAAGTTAGTTCACGAACTAGTAGGAGAACTCCTCCGAAAGAATTCCCCTTAATACAAAGCGATTCTTTGATTATTGGGTCGTTAATCGTCATGTAGTTAGTTGTTGTTGTGCATTGTATATAGTGGAATTCAAAATAAATTGAATTGAATTACATTGAATTGAAGAAAAGAGCTATTAAAATCTGCAGTTTGTTTATCCTGTTGAAAATACCTGAACGAACTGTAACTTCTCCTTAAGGTGAGTTAATACTTGGACTGTTGTGGTGATTTTCTTTCGCAGTTTGAGTATTTCCTGTTATCAAGAAAAAATTAGTAGAACTATAATGTTCAACACACGTAAAAACTTAAAAATTGCGTCTGAAAAGTTTCGCTGTCTCCTCAAAAGTTTCGACAATCTCCCCATCGAGAATTGTTCGATCTTATTTGAAGAAGACATCATAAGAACGAGGAAATCGAACAATTCTCAATGAGGTTACCGAAGGGCAACGAAAATTTTGATGTACTATTTTAAAATGTTCTGTGTGTTGATAACTATGGTTTTAATAAAATTACCTTAGGTATAAAGCTACTGAAATACGATTTGAATATTTAATACAAGTAATGAATAGTACAAATACTATACAAGAAATGATTGTTTAATGGATTTGTAAAATCAGGCATATTGTACAAAATAGTACAATGTATACAACGTAAGCATAGAACTACAAAAAATGCGCCAAATTGAAACGACTATTCAAATGATAATCCAGATCTTTTAGGCTATGGTGTGACTCAAGAGAAACAAATGAGAAGTCTATATTTGATAAGTATTCAATGTTAAAAACACGATTCATGCTGTGGTGAGTAGATAAAATGGAAGGACTTTTCCAGGAACCTTCAAGGACTAAAAAACAATATCTAAGGAGTATTTGTTTCAATGACAAAAGCAAGACATTTTGTAAATAAATCTGATACTGAAATCCTCTCCCCCAAAAAATACCTACAATAGCTACAAAGATAAGGAGTTTTTAAGTAGTTTTTCCTAAAAATCCACTAACTTACGGAGCTTTAAGCGCCCTTAAACACGTAAATCAAATCTAAGGAGTTTTTTATGGAGTTTAAGGAGTAGTACGAACCCTGTGAAAGGATGTCCTTCCACTTATTCAATGTTAACGCCTATTGTGAGCTAGGCCAGTAATCTGATTACAATACGGCCATGCCATTCAGCAAAAGTAAATCGACCTTCACCACTCTTCAACAAAAATAAATTATTTTTTCTCAACAAAAAGTCTAAAAGAAGACTAAACCAATTAAAGCATAAGACCAGGTATTACCTCATTCCTTTCTTCGATTTTCTCATTGTAGGTTTGATTCTCAATCTTCAGTTGTTCAAAGTCAATAAGATGAAGTCCTTCTGCGAGCTCTTCCTAAAAAAGAGAGTGTAAATATGGAACCTGCAATGGTTATATCGCGTAAGTGAGCAATCTGATAAAGCTTCCTAAGTATGTGAAATCAAAGTTTGACTTCTAAATGTTGATTGGTTGTGCTTATACAAACCTTGGCTTTCAAAAGCAATTCTTTCTTCCTGAGTTTGTTTTTCAATTTAATGTTATCAAGACGAACCTTAAAAACAAAAAAGAAATATAATCAAAATGTTATGGTCTACTATCACTTTGAACGAAACAACACACAAAACTTTGATCGATTAATTAACAAAAGCATCTTTATACTATAGGTTTATTACCTGTCTCACTTCTTCTTCTTTCTTAAATTCAAGCGTTTGCAATGTTTCAGAGTCCTGCAATTAAAATAAGAGACAGTAAATCTATTTCTTTGGCTTGCTACCGATGCCTCAAAGCATTTACACAATGAACAACGACTAAAAACTTGTTCTTTAGTAAATGCAAACAACCAAACTTGAAATAAACAGAAGCAATCACTGAGGATGTTTCGAAGCTACATCATCCCAACTCACTCGTTCTATTTCTCCTAAAGATTGCTAGCTCTTGTTTTGAATAGTTCTAAACAATTTCCTTCAGCAATGATTAAAATTAATTTCAATTCAAGGTGGATGCAGAATATTGCACTTAGTTAGAGGCTAAGATACATCTGACAAAAAGTTAGTTTTTGTATTAATTAAAAATAAACATGAAGAAACATGATCCTTTGCATTGACAAGTGTAAACTTGTTTAGTTCTCTGATCATTCCTATAGGACAAACACAACCATATTTCACTTTTCATTCTATGAGCTTAGTCACTAATAAAAAATTAAACACTGTCTACAGGTTTCCACCCTCAGCTAATATTTGCATGAATAAGGTACCTCTGATTATTTCTAATCGGCCTAACACGTAAAAAACCTGCTCCTATTTGGCTTGGAGTTTACGCAGTAAATCAACAGGTAGACACTAACTATTTATATATGTCATTATAAGATGGCTTCTCGCGGTGCTCGACAAAACTAATTAACTGCTGGACTTCAGGGTCAAAATTCCAAAAAGAAAACAAGGAAATATGAATAAGATATGTGTCTTGGGCTCTAAACCTATTCGACTCGCAGTCTATGCCCGGAGACACGTGCGATTGCGATAATCGCTTGTGCCAACATCACTATCAACAGTGCAATCGCGCATTTCAATTAGGAACTTCGTTCTCGCAACTGCAACACTTTCGACTGTCACCTTTTCCTGTCATTACTCTTCTTTGACAGGCTGTATTTCGGATACACATATCTTGGACCGCACGTTTAATGCCAAATAACGAAGAGCAACTGCTCGTGCAGACAAAAACAAAAGTGAGAATTGAAGCTCTTGCACCAAGTTCTTGCAGGCATGAAGTGCACTCGCACCAACCAATAGCGAGTACCTTCGCTTCTATGCAGTTTCCTACTTTTTTATACAGAGGAAAAGTTCACTTCAAACTATGCCATTCACTAAGCAAAAACGTACTTCAATAGGTCTATGCTATGTGTCATACTTCAAAAAGAGAAAGATTCTATCGCTAGGTTGCATCACCAGTGCATAAACTGCGAACACGGAGAGCAATTCAAAAAAATAACAAACCTTTGGAGGAATCGGCTTTCCTGACCTGCTATTAATGGCTGATTTTGCAATGTCATGTTTGAACTTGACAAATTCATCACTATTGGAGAAAGTCAAAATATATATAAACATGTAGAAAATCTAACAAGCTGAAGCTGTCATGATTTTTCTGACACATAAAGCTTTTGGCTGTTCAAATTCACCATCAAAAAATACAAAGTTCATTGGAGATTCATAAAAAAAGCATGAATTCAGTTCAGAACAATAGAAAGCAATGCTATTAGCACTGTGAGGGAGGTCATTTGGTATGAGGCGGCTGAACTCAAGTAAAGTTTCTTTCATCATATTCATATTCTTCTGTGTAGAAGAAAGAGCATCTAAGCAGCTTGAAGTAAAGTTTAGTACTCTACGAATAGAGAAGTCAATGCTACTACAACGGACTAGGTAGCTTTATAAATCTCAATCATGGAGGTCGATCATATAACCAATAAACTGATAAGCTTAGTTATGGGTGTTACAATAAGTACAAAAGTTCTGTTGTAAATAAAGACACGAAAGGTTTAAGGAAAAGCTGAAAATAAACTAGAGGATTAATTGCATATGGGGTGAAAACATCATCTACACTCAAAAAAGTAGTACTCAATAGACAAGAAAATTACCTGGCAAGCTTAACCTTCTCTTGCTTCTCAAAACACCTCTGTTTCATGTCCTCTTTCTGTGCTTTCATCTCTTCCAGTTGCCGAACTTCTTCATGCTGCAGCTCTTGTAAATTTGCTGAGGAGCATGGTAAAAAGGAGGTAAATAAAAAACAACTCGTCAGATTAAAAGTAAATAAAATGCAAAATCTGTTTTTATACAGGATTCTAAATAATGCAATATCAGTACTAGAGAAGCAAACTCAAACAACGGTGCTGGATACTCACACTTACGTTAAATGTAAACCAATTTATGCGATTTGTAAACAGTTTTAAAATATTTTGGAATCTAATACAAACGTTCTGCATTGGTATACAATTTTGCTACGCATAGATAACACTGCTATTATTTCTTCACAGAACAAGCACGGACAAATAGTCAAAGGTACTTACAGATGTACTTTAGGTATCTCTGCTCTTGGTCAGTGACGCTTTTCTCAATCTCCTGAGCTCGTTCATCCGTCTAAAGCAGAATATGCTTTTTTAACAAACGTGGTTCTTCTACCACTATTTTATATAAATATATTTCAATTCTACATCATTCCACATAATTTTCTACTTTTAAAATGTGAGAATGATTGCAGAACTCTCCTTTTTATTTTTCTTGGTTCTTCTATTCAGGAATCAAGAGTTGCTTCGGCTACATCCATTTTATGAAATTCCTAAATTTCAAAGTAATTGAAGCGCTTTTGGTGACAAAAATGGAATTTCCTACAAATTACCTATATTTCTCTTACAATAAACAAGACGGCAGCCAAAGAGTTTTGGGGTTTCATAAATAAAGCAAATAATGGTACGATAAAGGCTCATTGATTTAGAGTTCACGCATAAAATCTGCTTCATAATTAATTTCTTTATTCAAATGAATATCCAATGTAAAGGGGTACACGAACAGATTCAAGAGAGCAGGCTGAAAGATGATCAGCCCCTTTCTGAAAAAGCTGATTGTGTGATCACTGCAAAGTAACCAAAAAAATCAACATTTTAAAAATCTACCTTCTTCTTCTTGAAATATTCAGCCAGTTTATGCTGTAGTTGGTTATTGAAGTTCTGTAATTGCACTCTTTCCTCGCGCACCTCCTGCAACATGAAAAAAGTAACATCGAGTACTTGAAGAAGCTTGTGAATTAACAGAGCTGTACGCGTATATGAGCTCAATGCAAAAGCTATCAAACTCTGCTTCAAGGTTAGTGTTCAAAAGATACAAATAAAAGGAGTAATGCATGATCTTAGATATCCCATAAAATCATTAATCAAAAATATCCTCCCTTGCCAATTCAATCATAATAATTGATTTAAGTGCGCACTATATTGCATTTGAGACACTTCTATCAAATGGTTTTCAATATTTCTCAAAAGATAATTCCTTCAAATTCATTATTATTGCACATGATATACTAATAAAGGCAAAATAACGAATATATAATAGTATAATTTAATATAATATTAGCATAGTGTAATAGAATATAAAAAATGTAATGAAGTATAACATGAAATGATACTCTATGATGAAATGAAATATTATGTTCCAAGATATAATGTAACATAACATAACATTGAAAAGTGCAACATAATATACCATAATGTAATGCAAGAGAATACAGCATAATAAAGTATGATCTAATTACTGTTATATTGTATTATATTACATTGTATACAACATATGTTATACTATAGTATATTATATTATATTATGTTACATTAGGTTATGCTGTATTATATTATGTCATGCTATATTATATTACGTTATGCTATATTGTATAATGTTATACAATATTGTATAGTATAACACGATATAGCATACTATAATACAGTATAATATAATGTAATATGACATGATAAAACATAATACAATATAATATAATATAATATAATGTAGTATAACATAATATAATATAACATAATGTAATACAATATAATATAATGTAATATGATATAATATAACATAATACAATATAATATACCATAATATACTATAATATAGTATAATATGATATAGTATAATATACTACACAACATTATAAACATACTACTATAAAATCCCGAATGTAAGCTTACAGAGGTTCGTAAGCATTTTGTGGTGGGCTTATGAAAATATAGAGGTTCTACAAATGATCTGTCCATGTTGATTCATTGCTCAAACTGTAAACACAGCATCCCAAATGTAAGCGCTGGGCTTATAATCAGGGGGTTTATCTTCGGAAGGATGTACGAGTTAGTTTGCAGGAGACCTATATTCGGGGGGACATATATTCCGGATTTTACGGTGTAATACAGCATAATTTGACATAATTTAATACAATACAACTGCAAGAAAAATAATCTATCTACCTTATACTTTTCAAGAAGCTGTGCTCTATCAAATACAGGGAGCTCAGGAGATGACTCTCCGTCACTATCTTCCTTCTGTTCATCACCGTAGCCTTCAGATTCTACGAATTTGAAACAAGCAGCGTTTACACAAATGAAGACTACACGGGGTATAGTTACTCTAATAGACGGGGCCCCCATCTATTGATTTCAAGAGAACTTACATTCCCCCCAGTTGTTTATTAACACCCCCTTTCTATTAAATTTTACAAATCGATCATGATCAGAACACGCAGAAAATTTAATTACCTGTTAATAAAACAATTTACCAGCATGAACCACCTTCTCCTAGCACTCCTTTTCTATTGAAAAGCTTCCGACAAGCATACCTCCTTCTATTAGCACCATCTTTATTGAAAACTAGCCGACATGAACACCCACCTTCTATTCGCACCCTCTTCTATTAAAACTGGCCGATATGAACAACCCCTTCTCTTGCCTACCCTCTTCTATTAGAAACACTAGGATACTAGAAGGAACAATAACCAAGGTCAAAGTAACTGGGAAGGAGAAGCAGCCAGTAATGAAAGATGAAACAATATCAGGATGGCTAACAGTGACATGAAATTCTTTCCAGGATTTTTCAGGGGATTTTCTGCCAAATTTCAAGGGTTTCCCTGGGTATTTTTGACTATATTTTTGAGGAAAAATATGATTATCACGTATAGATCTTCTGCTTGTACCCATCCACCGTTCATTCTGCGTTCTACTTGAAATTTTGTTTCCATTGTTGGAAAAAGAGGCTGCTTACCACACGACAAATGATACGCTGTTTTTACCCCAATAGCCCCATAAATCCTCCTCCCCAGCGTTACAGGAATAAAAACTGCAACAACACTGCAAGACCAAAAATTGACGCGCGGAAAACCTGCTTCAGAATAAAATTTTTCAGGGGTATGTTGTAATTTCAGGGTTTTACAGGGTATTTTTTCCAGGGGCAAAGAAAACACAAGGTTTTTCAGGGTCTTTCAGGGTTTCCAGGGTTTGTTGGCCACCCTGAATATGCGAAACTGAATAGGTGCAACAAATGTCATAAAAGTGAGTTGCAAAACCAAATTTCAAAATTTCTAATAGTTTGAGGATGGTTCCCACGACAAGTATAATTGCAGATATAGTAGAAAATAATAGCCAAGATTATTTGCAGATTCCCATCCACACATCTATTAAGTCAAATTATTAACGAATCCGTGACGCCACAACTTGAACGTTTCGGTACAAGCTTGTCTCATCTTCAGCTAATAAATGTGAAAATATGGGGATATCTTTTATTGATAAGAATGGGAAACAAGACATATAGTAAATTGAAATAAAAGGTCAAAAAAAGTGGAACATTAAGTAAACATGCTGAAAATGCCTAGTTAAGGAGATTACAAAGAAGGCAAAATATGGATAATACCAAATATGAACCCTAAAGAGATCAAAGGCACAGGGGCATTGAGGAATTCTGCTGGTTAAGCATGGGTAAGCAATTTTTCGTGAAGAAGTAAATTGCAGCTCGTAAGTTGTTCCAATTTTTTGCCAAGATTTTAATCAAGAGCAAAACTTTACCATTTTCCTCGGGAATTCTATCGTGAGGTGGAGGTGTTGAGTATGCATCGGGGAATTCCCTGTTTCGAAATGATTCTCCATCATCCATGAAATTGGATTCCTCCAGGAATTCTTGTGATGAAATTTTCATGTCAAGTTTTAAGGTTCTCTCTTCTTCTTCTTCAATTATTGGCTCATACTAGAAAGACATAAGTGGAATTTTCTATGGAAGCTAAATAAAGTGGAAACGCAAAGAAACAGCAAGAAAAAAATAACCCAGTCATTTTCATAGAAATAAAATAGTCTTCTCTTGACTGTCAGATCAGGCACTGACAAACCACAAAAGCACTTTGGTTATGCTTGCTTGATACTGAAAAACTGTACTCTAAGAACAGAGTTCTCCATTTCCTGGCTCAGCAATTCACTGGCTTTCGCAAGAGACAAATGTCAAGGTTAATGATTAATTTATCAAATTTACACGTGTTTTACAAATATAGGCAGGTTGAGTTTCAAATAATAACTTGCAAAAACTGTTTTTACTAGCAAATTTTTTATGAAACTAGCAAGAAAATGGTATCAACATCAATCACAAGCCCCACAAAGCCTGACAATCCTATTTCTTGCGATATAATTGCTTAATCTGGGCTGTTATTGCATTTACGGTTGGATTTGATGAAATATTAAGAAGCATCCAGCCTGAATTAAAAGGTTTGTTTCTTATAAAAAAACGTGTGTTCAGATGCATGGTCTAGCCTTGAATCGGATTCAACGATATCAATTTGATAAAGGCTATGTAAATAACTATGGGGAATTGCTGCTGATAAATGGATCTTAAATTACTAACAAAGAGTTCTTTATTTTCTCGTCGAATACTCCCTACTATCATTGTAGAGAGCAAGTGAAAATTTAATGAGATTTCAGTGAGTGAAGATTCTCTGTAAATAAGTGTTTTAAATCAAGTGTAATTATAAAATCAAGTGTATTTATAAATCACGGCAGCCTGAGTCCAGAAAAGTCAAGACTCTACGGTTGCACAACGGAGGAAGGTATTGCTTGCTTGTGCCATTTTTTGAGAAACGGCATAGCACTTTTGCAAAAGGAATCCAGTACGAGAAGAGTTTTCAGGCGACATGACATTCATCTGCTAAAGTCTTGGTCATGATTCCAAAATAGCATAGAAGATTTGTGGCTAGATGTGTGACTTAATTATCTACATGTAAAGCATATATACATTTCCATCAAAAAATGTAGCATTATTTTCCCTCCTGTGAAATGAGGAAAGCTCAATTAAAAGGACTGACAACCGAAGAAGACTTGGTCCTATTCTGGACTATGGTATCCTTGGGGCTTGGAGGGTGCCTCTGAGAGGACTTTAGTTCTGGCACGAGCATTTAGGACCGGATGCCCTTCCTGACGTCACCAATGGCTTGCGGTGGGCCTCGAACCCAGGACCATGTTGGTCTTAGCCGAGTACATTACCGCTAGGCCACGGCATCCAATGCATAAAATCACATAATATTGTCCATCAGAGCACCAACAGATTCTTCTTTCACGTAGTTAAGTGCACTTTAGCACAAGGCAAACTTCACGAGACTGTTATATGCACATTAAACAAACCATACGTTGTGGGATAAAATGAAATATGAGAAACTAAATACTGGCTTGGTAAAGTTTGAAGTTGCTAGTCTCAAGAGCTCATTGGACTTTGTTTAATTCTGAAATATCCATCAGAGTTAGTTTCCTAGGACAATTATTCAAGACATAATCTCGGGATTACATCTCAATTTTTACTAACTAAACAACTCTGACCTGAAAATTGATATGCAGAGCTAGTTAATGATGAGCAAAGGTGAAGGGAAATTTCCATAATTACCTGCAAATGCATCGTCCCTTGTTTATCTGCACCAGTAGCTTGCTCATTGTCTGGTTCTTCAGCCTAAAGGTTGAAAAGAAAATTAACGATTAGAATAAGGTGGTAAAAGGAGGGCCGATAGAAAAGAAGCGCTGAATGGAAAAGACACAAAGAGTTACAATACCAATTCACACGTTCTTCTACAAGAAACCTAGCTCAAGGCCTAGTACTAAAAGTTTCTTAATTTTTGGCCAAATCTTAATTCTAAAAGTTTCTTGAAAGTTTCTTGATTCAGCGAACTAATTTGCTGTGAAAGCGTACACAGAACGTGAGTGTAGCAAACTGTTTGTCCTACAACGAACAAAAAAGAAATTTAACTCATCAGTACGAGTTAAATTCTAAATCAATGTCATATTCGCATTGTTTTGGTATAGCTTTACATTGAACCTGGTAAAGATTTAAATGTGCTATTTGTCTAAAGGTTCTTAGCTCTTTCCTTGCAGTTCTAAAAGCTTCTTAAATGTTGGGCTGTCTAGTTGTTGTTGTTTACTTTATTTTGAGTAGACTGTTATACCTAGCTTATTCAGCTAATTTAGGCCTACTATGCATGCCGCATCCAGGCATGGGACCTCTAGTTTAACGTCTCTTCCGAAGGACGGCAGAGTGAGCTGTATTGGTCGTTCATCTGGAGGTCGCCCATCCAGTTTCTGACCGTACACAGCCATGCTTAACTTCAGTTGTACTAGTACTAGTACCAGGTTGCTTATAAAGTGGTTTCTTATAAAAAAAACCGTGTAGAAGCAAAGGCAATTTCCACTCGATTGGATTTCGACGTGTGTTTTCAGATAGGATTAAGCGCCAAATTCAATCATCGTAAGCTTGGTTAAAACTATAAGGCAACTTTTCAAATATTTCTTAACTTGATCCCTACTATTTATGAAAAGTCAGGGTCTAACATATAAAGAGCCTTCAATTTAAGCTCAAAATAGATCAAACGGAAGCTAAACAAATATTTATTGATTTGTTGAAAAGGTCAGAAAGATTGATCTTCATAGGCACATAGAAATAAAGTTAAATTTACTTTAACTGGCATTAAAATTTCTTTGCACAATAACGGGAAAGGGAAGCCAAGAACACAAAACAACTCAAATTTTTTTATCAGTGTTTGCAATCAAAGAACTTCTTGATTGCTATCTGAGGGAGTACAGCATTTAGTTTTTTACAGGAAGTTTCTTAAGGGAAAATTTGCCTACCTTTGGAGTAGCTGAATGATCTTCCACCTCAACACCATCATCTGGTTGTGGATTTTCTTGGATACCATCATGCCCTTCTGTAGGTGGATCATTTGATTGGTCACTTGGCTGGCCAGATGGTTGGTCAGATGATTGGTCTTTTGGCTCATCATTGGACGATTCATCAGCTGTTGCTGTTGCATTGGCTTGTTCATTTTCAGTTTCGGTCGTCTCTGAAAAAGGCCATAGAGAAATTTGAACATAAGAAATTCTAAAAAAATCAAACGACCACATAATTCTGAATCTGATCATTTACTGTAAACTAAAGCTTTAACCTCTTCATATAACGTTTTCCAAAAAGCGTGTTTATCGATAGAAAAAGGACCATCTAGAATGGTTTGTACGAGACAATAGAGAGATCCGGTAAGATTTGCAAGTATGTACCAGAGAACATACAAAATAAATCCTCAACTTAGGCACATTAACGAGCATGGCGGAATATAAACAAGGATGGCGCCACTGGGGATGCTGGAGTCCCCCAAAATTTTGCCTAGCCCACCCGAATGCACTTCAATTTTTGAAGATTCTATATGCACTGTTGATACTTTCACGATCTTTTTTTCTTATTTAGCCAAGTCAAAGGGCGTGGTCCGCTAGATTTTTCTCCTTTGGTTCACTGTCGGCGCTTTGGCAGTGCTAGCCTCCCCCCCCCCAATATTTCTTCCTGGTGCAACCTATTGCTATAAATAGCTGGAGCAAATGACGATAGCTGTGTATCTCAGTCTCTCTTAGCTTGATGAAAGATGCATGTGAATGTCCCATACAATATTTCATAAACAATTTGTCTCTTTACTTGTAAGCATTCAGCTGCTCTATCTAGGAATGATCTATCCTATCAACTGATAAAATCACTACCTAAAAGTTAAAATGACGTTGCTTTCATGTCATGACGAGGATAGATAGCAATTTTCCTCTACAGAAGCAGCTGTGGATTCCTAAACTCTTATGAGCTGTAATGATTGAATGAAACCCAGACATTCTACAGGTTCTCTAATTACACAAATGTCTAATAACTATAATCCTTTTGCACACTTGACAATTTTCTCAGGCTAGCAGATGAATTTATCCGATGGTTTTTGAGGCTTAGCCAAAATCCTGTGTAGTATACTAAGCCGGTGACCCTAAAGCTATCTTGATCTAAGAGAAGCTTCTTTCTGGAATGTGGAAAGAAAATATATTTAACGTTATTTGATAGTTAGATCTTGAAGATTATCTGCTACTTTTGAATGTTTTCAAGTGCTTGAATATTTTGAGAACTAGAATTTCTACGTATTAGTTTTCACCCGTGCGAACGGGAAATTTACAACTCCGTTGGCTACAACCTGCAGTCATTCAGAATATTTCGAAGAACTCATTAATCAACCAATGAAGGAACGGGATGTTGAGCTGGCTACTAGAATGTGATAAATGAATCTGATAAGCATCTAATTCCATTCAGCACGTTCTGACTCTAAAGAGTTACACTCTTTTTTAAGAGAACAACTTTTACATTCTTTTCCTTATAAGAACAACGTCATAAGAACACAAGCTTGAAATTTGATGGAAAATTAAAAACTATCTAAGAACAAGCTTGAGGCTGTAGCACTTTCGTAAGATGTATTTTTAGACCACGATTCACCAGCTGTCCACTAACATGTGAACATAAAGTTCTCTTTCCTTGTCAGCCTGAAGGGAATTTACAGCCTTGTCACTTATCCTATCTGAAATATTTATGAATTAGTTGCCCCCAGAGATGTGCCGATTGAGGGCGTCACGCCCCCCCAATATCCTCAAATTTGCAAGAAAGTTGGTCAAAAGCAATCCATGCTGCAAGAGAGTTGGCCACAGTATTTTCTGTGACTTCTTTTTTCGTAACAATAGTTGGTAAATTAGTCAAAATACTCCCCCCCCCCCTACAGAAGGTGTCTCGGTATATCACTGGTTGCCTCTAGTAAAAATAGCTGTCTATAACCATTTTTCTAGAAAAAAACATTGACATGCAAGAGGGATCACCTTGGGTGCAACAATTGGCTATTGTGCCCTAAATCAATCAAAACATCAAATGCTGTCCTATATAATATCTAGCTTCTAAATTGCCTACGCCCCCCCATTTAGGAACAAATTACAAAGAATTCAGCTCCAAAATTGTGGGAAAATTAGGAACAGTCAGTCTGAACCTCAATTTTATTGGTTTTTATAGAAAAAAGAGCGTCGTGAATGTAGCTGAGGGAGTTTCAATGATCTTCATGAGCTACGGCATTCCCCGTAAAAATTACTAGTACACATATTTACTTTATAAGAAAAAATGTTTATAAGAATATGAAGGTTCAGAATTGTTAAGATTTAAGAATAAATTAAGAATAATACAAGGCTCACATTTCATCAAGACCTGGAAGTCTTATGTATTTGAGCTATAATGGTGCTTTTAGATTAACGTCTGGACAGACAATACAATATTTATTACGTTTGGTCCTCTATTGATTTGCTCTATGATTAATTATTTATGACATCAAAAAGACTTGAATATATTCCTTTCATTTCCAGACCAAGCTACACCTTGACACGTATGAATAATTTAAGAATAATTTTAGGCTCAAAACCAGAAAAATTTAAGACTATTGAGGCTCGGAAAAAAGTTATGTATTTTTATAACAAATGTGTGTCACCTTCTTCGACAAAATCAGTTGAACATGAAGGAATACACGTTTTTTTCCATAACAAAATCATTATTTTGCCTGAGCTTCAATTTTCTTAACATTTCCCGAAATTGAGCCTGAGATTTTCTTAAATTGTTTTTAACTTTTGCTGAAATAAACTGGCTACAGCGGTTTACAATTTCGTTACTAATATTGTCTACTTGAATTTGAATTCCATCTTTAACATTATGAATGCAATAGCGACGAAGTACCGATTTTTGGCCTATAAAAACACTTAATTTAGGAATTTGTGCCTCGTGATATTCTTACGATTTTCTAAAGATTTTGACGATTTGAGCCTCAGTTTCTTATAAACTTTTCTCTTATAAAAAAAACGTGTAGTGAGATACAATTGGACATGGAATGATAACTGTGTTATGCACAAGCACTACTAGATGATAAATGAATGTAATTCCCAGGGCATGAAAAAAAATTTTTCTGCCTGGCAGCAAAAATTAATTTTCAAAATTTCCTGCGGAACAATTGCAAAATTTCCTGACACTAGAAGAACATAAATGACGTCTGAGCCGTAGAAATCAGAGATGTGGATATGAAATTCTATTAGACAAAATTTCCTGCGAACTATTCCAAAATTTCCTGCGAAAAATTACACTTGAAAATTTCTTGGCAACGCCGCTGCCAGTAATACCGGACACATTTTCCAGCTTTGGTACTTCCTTATGACTTTGTCTCCTCAATGGTCTCCACTAATTATCATCCTACTTCACAAACGACTGCCCATAATTGAAACAAGTGCACTCAGGGACGAAACTTAAGGGGAATATGGGGGTGAGTCACCCCAAAACCTTGAAAATTTGCCATATCGCAGAGCAAAAACAATAGTACAATGTATGTCTGCAGGGTAACTTACTGGATTCAGAGCCATTGGTCAACTACTGTTACTAAAAAACAAAACGTCACAGACAAAAAATTTTCGCAGGGCACCCTCTGACACCCCCCAAAAATCTATAGAAGCTACGTCCCTGCGTGCACTGTATTTTGTTTTGATTCAGTGCTCCTCAATATCAGCGGTGGCTTTGCAAAAAATCAGGATGGAATTGGTGCTGAATATGCAGAGTATATCAGGACTAAACTGTATTTAGCATTTGGTCAGAGAAATTTTCTGACAAGCTGCTGACTCGATGGCACCTGGGGGGATTTCATCCCCTCTTGCCCCCCTCGAATAACCACTACAGCTCGGTACTGATTTAATGCGAACTTCGATGTCGGTCTGAAAGAATTGAATTTGAAACTTTGAAAAGCAGATAATTTGCCATAAGCACTGACAAATCCTCAAATTACAGTTCAATTCATTAATAACCAAAAAGCCCAAAGACGAAGAGACTATTTCTGCTAATCCTGCTGTAATTTCACTTTCCGTTGACATCCGAGACAAATCTACTCAATAATTGTCTTTTCCATTCAATTTTCGATTTACAAAGAGCCAAGGATCATATAATACATTAGCAGATTTCCTGTAAACTGGTATTATCTGGTTGTATTTTGCATGGGGTTGATAGCCCATCTCTTACAAAGAGCTTCTGGTTTTAAACAGTGTTGCCACTGCTATTTCAAGACAAAATTCCCTGATTTTCCCTGATATTGTTCATGAAATGCCACTCATTTCCCCTGATTTCTCCCGATATTCTTATAATTTTTTTCGACAGATGTGGGTCTGGGAGAGCCTTGACCCAAGTTTTGGCATTTCAACTTTTTGGTTCCATAAAACGTTGAACTGCACATCAAAATGACTGCACAGAACAGAACAAAATGCTATAAAAATAGATGAAAACTTGGCAATTTTCACACTCAACTGGACGTGTGACAGAGTATAGAGTAAGTCACTACTAAAAAGTGAAACAATAGTAACTCTAAGACTTCCCTGATTTTCCCTGATTTTTCAAAATATCTTTCTTTTCCCCTGATTTTCCTTGATTGAAAATGAAACTCCCTGATTTTCCCTACCCTGTTAAACACAGGAATGTCTGTTTGTGATAAGAAGCTGCAAATTTTAAATTCAATCCCCATAACACGCTTCCCAATATCTTGGGGTACAAGATGCCACAAGTGGTTTACTTTTTTCATAGTAAAGTTTGTATTGCCACCAAAGGGCTGATCCAGAGCAGGACTTTGGGGGCATCTGATTTATTTTGTTGTCATTTTCATGTTAGAAGCTACTGAACACAATTTTCTGCTAAAGGAAATATTGTCATTTGTGGGGCTATAGTTCCCAGCCCCTCCCTTGCATCCACCCTGCTCCCACCACAAAAGCAGGAGACTGTGACAGGGTAGCCCCACTCAGTTGTGTTAGCTAAATAATCCTCTGCCAAATATTCACTTGCTGTGCAAACAAATTAAATGAGTTTGTAAGTACAATAAGTCTACAACTGCAAGATGAGATATACGAAAATATGCAGAAAACTATAATGTTTATATAGCAACTTAATTCCATAGTTTTATTACTTATAAAATTATGATAATATTAGTTTTGCAAAAAGTTGGCTTAAACTAGGTTCACTGCAATTATAATAGTATCCTTCCTTAAAATGCTGGCTAACATGCAATTAATAGTTTAAAAAAGTTTGCACTATCAATAAATGGAGTACTGCTATGTTCTAGTACTAGTTTTTTCTGCAATACAACCATGAAAATCGTGCCCTGTTTTATTTATGTACCAGCTGAGCACAGAAAAACCTTTTAGTGACATATTAAATACATGTACTATCAAAAATTGCACAAAAAGGCAATAGCACTAGGTAGAGAGGTGGCAACAGTGGAGAGCAAAAGGGAGCTTCAGCCCCATTAGAATATGCTAGCCCCCACTGCAAGATTATAAACTCCTTTTTCAAGGTTCATTCAACAGTTCTATTTCCCTGCTAACTATATCATAATTCCCCTGTGGGAAGAGACAGTTCCACTGGAAAATTCTTGGTGTTACCCATAACTAGATGCATTTCCATTATCCCCAAGTATTTCCATTATCCCCAAGTATTTCCATTATCACTGTTTGCTCTAATCTCCTTGTTGCAATTATTGCAGCATTTTTAAAAATTACAAAAACTCTGCTAGACAAGAATATGTGGCAACTATGAATACTGCAACATGTATGTTTGTGCATGTAATGAAATAAATTGGAAAGAGATGCAGACAGATCACAATAACAATGGTAAAAGAGTTGAACAGAATGCTGGTAAACTGCAAAGTCTATTTTTGCTTGTTTTTATACTTTAGCTAAAAATCAAGTGATTGAAATTCAGTGAAAAACCATTACACAAATTTCTGTTAGATAGTATACATCATTGGTATTCATCATTAGTTGACAAGTCAAGGCATTAAGAATTTAGCAAAAAAACCCACCATTTGTTGATTTAGCTTCTTCATTTAAAGGAGGACTGTTTTTCTCTGCAACATTCTGCTCAGCTATATCACTAGAATCAGGCTCTGTCTTGCTGCCTTCTGTTTGATTATCTGTGGAGTTTTCACCTTCTTCGCTTATATTAGAATCATGTGTCTCTGCAGAAACTTCCTGTGCCTAAAAAATCATAGAAAAGCTTATGTATTTTACAGAGCAGTATAGCTTTTAATAGTTGAACTGAATTTTATAATGAAATGATTTCCTCAATCCTCAATAAGGTTTCATATGTGATACAGGAGTCAAAATTCCCTGACTTTTCCTTGACTTTTCTCTGACTGGTAGTCAAAAACATCCACTTTTTGCCTGAACCTCATTTCACATATTTACAAAAAGAAGCAAAGAAAATGGAGCCTAAGTAATAGGTAATACACATATACTTGCTATTTCACAATGATAAATGATAAAGTTCACATTTACTGATAACAGTTAGAGCAATGACTTTGCAAACAGCCATACCAATAGCTAATGAAAATGAAGTTTTGACTAAATAATTTGTTTTCCTTGACTTGGATAAAGAATATAGAAAATTCCCTGACTAGTCCAGGTGTTCCCTGACGTTTTGTAAAAAATTGCCTATTTTCCAGGTTTTCCAGGCAGTATGAACCCTGTTGATTTAAATCCCAACAATAAAATTACCTAGATTGCCTACGTATCATGGATTCGAAGATTGCCTCACAAATCATGGATTCAAGGAATGGAACAGAATGGCCAGAGAAGTAGGGATAACTAATAAGGCAAAGTACTAATGGCTAAAAATTTTTGCATTTCTGTTTTAAATTTTCCCAGGGGGCGCTCTCTCCTCGAGTAGTTTTGCAACTATCGAGAGAGTTCCTCCTCTAAATAGTTCCTTTCATACAATTGAGTTTATTTCTATGTAGTATTTGAATTTCTGATATTAATTTGTAATGTATCTTGTTTGTGTAGTCCTCACTAAACTGTATGTGGTGAATGTAAAAGGAATTTAACTGATAGTAAAATGTGGTAGAAATGCTATCAAAACTTCCCCAGCCTACGATACCAATATTATCTTATTTATTATTTTCAGCTACAACTCAAATAAAATGCATTGACATAATACCTTCTGCTCCATTTTGGCAGAGTCGCTATTTGGACTTTCGTTGTGTTCGTCCGCCATGATGTGTTGTTTGTTACCATAGCAGAGCCTCACTCTGATATACTCCCTCGCAGGATGTTACAAGCCGGTAGCTGAAATAGATAAGGCATCAAGGTATCAAGGTTCTTTGATTCGAATGCCGCAAAACATGATATTCTCAACAGTTTTATGTTTCTGGGCTAACTGCTTCCACAAACGAATTCTATCGCATGGCATAATCGCAAGGAAAGCCATTTCGTCAAGCATATCGTCAAGAGCTTTACAGCTTATTTGACCTCATTTGACGCAAATTATATTTCTTCCATTAGCCATCCAAAGTTATTTGAGCAATAAAAATAACACGTGATAGAATAATATGCAAAAGATGCATTACGAATTGCATTTCTTTGGTAAAAGTGCTTACAATTCATTTTACAATATGATATCTAAAAGTGGTCTATGAATAGTTGATATACACACTTTTGCCAGCATATTGTTCGTAGGAATAGTAACACTCAGCGTTCATTGACATTTAGGTATAAAGCAAGGCTCAAGCGTCATCACAGCTTAACTTTTTTGATCTAATTAAGTGTTTTTAGATTAACCATTGTAATTTGGTACAACTTTACTGTTTTGTTCCACTGTTGTTTTGCTTTTGTGATGAAGAAACACAAGAGGAATGATGTCAATACAGTAATCACCCGCGTATAAGAACCAGGGTTTTTAGAACCTGCTAGGCTACAATTTTCATTTTAAGCCCCCCTGTACATAGGAAACTATTTAGACTAAAATTATTTAGCTAGGTTCTCATCAATGGGGCTGCTACTAAAATAACTTAGCATTACTCTTTCAAATAATTGCCACGTATCTGAAAGTTAAATTTTGTAAAAAATGTATGCATTACCTGCACTGAACTTCCAATAGACATTACCCTGTTGTACAAAAAAGGAATTTATACTGCCTTATCAGCTGATATTATATACGCAGGCTACTGCTGTATTTTATTTTGAAATTCAGGCAAAACCATACCTATTGTAGCGCAAGACATAAAGAATACTCTTAGGCTCAAATTATGAAAAACTATAATAATATTAAGACTCATCAGGCGAGTAGGCATTTTTGTAAACGTTGTACAAGCCAATAATACACGTCGTTTTTTAAATAAGAAAAAACTTTATAAGGAACCTAGTACTAGACAGCCTAAAATTTAAGAAACTTTTAGAACTGCAAGGAAAGAGTTAAGAAACTTTAGACAAATAACACACTGAAGTTGTTACCTGGTTATTATTATTATTATTATTATTATTAACGAATCTTTATACAGGATTTTTCTACAGTCATATCATATTTACACTAGGTACATATATATACTGTTATCACAGAAGTCCTGTTAAATAAATAAAAATCAAAAAAAGGAAAATAAATCTATGTGTCATAAGTTATAAGTAAGTGTTGAAATACTAATTTAATTGCTTCTTAAAAGTTCTATAGTTAGTTTCTTTCCTCGTGTTTTCGGGAAGTTCATTAAAAACTATAGCTCCTTGGTAATAGGTCGATTTCCGCGCTGCTTCCAACTTTATTTTAGGGATACCTAACTTCGTTCCATTCCATTCCTGGTTCAACGTAAAGCTGTACAAGAACAATGTTAATATGACATTGCTTTAGAATTTAACTCGTACTGAAGAACTTTGTTTGCTATAGGACAAACAGTTTGCTTCATTCACCTTCTACGTACGTTTTCACAGCAATTTAGTTCGCTAAATTAGGAAACATTTCAGAAACTTTTAGAACTAAAATGTGGCCAAAAATTAAGAAACTTTTAGTACTAAGCCTTAAGCAAGGTTTCTTATAAAGAAAACCTGTAGTGCTTTTTGACTTTCAAAGTATAGGCCAGAAAAATCATGATAGTTTAGCGAGACTATGAACATACCAACGAGCTGTAATGAGCTTAGGAGTAATAAAATTTGGTCAAACTGTCAATATTGGCTCGTGACGCAAATTACTGTAATAATTGCGATTGTTTGTACCGTGAACAAAAAAGAGGAAATATTTCTATAGGAATTAAATTTCTTAATGGCGTATACTTGCATAGCTTTGGAAATGCTCAATATAGTAGAAACATCTGGTTAGAAAAGACAGCAGGAACTATCAACAATTGCCCTATACGTGCAGTGGTTTTCTCAAGGTTGTTTGGAAAGGTGTAGGAAAAGAAACTTGCTGATAGGCTACTGAATATCCCAGGAATTCATACAAGCGATGATCCCAACGTCAGCTCCTACCGATGCACCAAAGGATTGGCGATGATGCCTGAAAAAGGGTGCGGCTGTGACACCTCCACACTGTGGTGTAGCCAGGGGGCAAGGGGGGACAGCCGCCCCTAATGATAAAAAAGTTGGTGCCCGAGAAACGCCCAACTCTGCAACAAAACCGAGACATTGGAAGGTACCTTTGAAATGTGAAATGTAATTGCTCTTTTCTATTTTGGAAATGGTCTATCCTTGTGTCCAAAAAAATGTTTCCTTGATATTTAAAGAGTATGGTGAAAAAGATTTTCCAGGGTGGTCCACCCCCTGGTTCCCGTCACTAGTTCCTTCTTTATATCAGGTGGTACTTCAACCCTGGCTATGACAGGAGGCTGTGTCCCCTATCCCTAGTTGCTTGCTATTAGGCCCCCCACAATCCACGCCCTTTTACCCTCCATCCCCAAGCCACACCCTGTTTTGAGCCCCCTCCCAAAGATGCGACTCTGGCTACGCCACTGCTTCACAAACCAAACTCGGCACTTCCTTGAACAAAAGGTGTTATATGCTTTCGTTGCATTTTACTTTACTAAACAATCTGCAATTGTTAAATTCTTACAGAAAACCTAGATTCAGCCTTTCATGTCTTGTATACTATCTGTCTCGTAGGCATAACTTCTGTTTCCTTCCATCAATTACCTTGGCTGTTTTTCGAAAATAAGGTAATAGCCTTCAAGAAATTTTATGCAAAGTACACAATTTTTTACAAAGAACCCAGCCGAAGGCCTAATTCCAAAAGTTCCTTATTCTGGGACATCAAATAATCAAACTGTAGAGCTAGAGGTTCCTTACTAGTTCCTTACTAGTTCCTTACTTTCCATTAACCATAGGCAGAGACAGTATAGCCGGAAATTGCTGTTACTGCAAATGAGTGGATTCAGCTTCCTAAATTCTTGATTGCTTGCATTTATAAAAATCTTTCACATTTACATGTTCCTAAGAGTTTTTTCTAACATTTTGTTCCTCTACATATGGGCTCCTAATAAAACGATTCCTTGCATAAAAAAGGCATGTGCCACATTTACTCTTGCAATGATGTTATGAGCAAGACCAATAACCATGTTTGGATCTTTGATTATGATCCTAATGCTGCTTTTATCCCTCTAGCTCAGAGGTGGGCAACCTACGGTCCGCGAGGAGAATTTTTGTGGCCCGCGAGGACATGAAATATAATGATTGTGTTTGCAGATGTAATGGGTCACAAACATATATTTTGTCAAACTTGAGAATCTGGAAAAGATTTTGTTACTACCTTCGGGCCACTTAAAGAAATTTTTGAAAGATCTGGCCCGCTCTCTAGAAAGGTTGCCCACCCCAGCTCTAGTTGCTGTTTTTTGCAGGAACTAGTCGTATAATCCTCGCGCTACAAAGCTTGTTGTCCAATAGGTTTTCTATTGCATTCTGCGGTCTGTTTTAGTTACCAAAGCAATAAGAGTAGCGATATATCGTCATGGGGGCCACAAGGAAACAAGGATAGAGAATGACAAAAAGGCGAACTCAATTGTGGTTTATTGTGCAGTTACCAGCTGCATTCATAATGAAGCTGAGTCAAATGCAAATTACTATCATCTATCAGTTGTTTAGAAGCTTCAAACCAAGACCACAACATGTTTCGTTATGGTTGGATAAGTGCAAATGAATTCTAAGCGATTCGTCAAAGTGCTTTATTCGCGTATGTCTTAAGAGAGGAATACGTTTGAAGCATAGACTTAATCACTATGCTAACGCTCACACTTGTATAAATATGGATGGCGTCTCTCACTAAGATTATGAAATAATTATAATGGTTTAAATGGAGATTGTTAGGGCCTTGAGTCGCGTGAGAACATGATAAAAAACTTTGTTTTTCCACGGCGATCGTTGGCCTTGGTCCTATCAATTTTTATAGTCGCAGTCAAAACTGTCGACTCAAATTATCCTGATGTGCGGTTGGGTGCTGTTCATTGCTCGGTTTCAATCGACAAGAAAAAGGCGGATTGTTCACATCAAAGGCTCTTAAAAATACCACAGGATTTGGCAGCTTCTGTTGAATTCTTGTAAGTACCATACAGTCAATACATAAGCATTTGTTACCCTATGATTCCCATATCTGAATAAATATCTTTATCTTATAATGGCTATGAGAAATTGGCGAGACGACTATTAGATTATTAATGTCAATAAGCAAACGGAGGTTTACTCAATGCTGTTCAATGATCAATATTTGCATTTCTTGGCCTAGTATGTTGATCTTTATGCTACAGCGTTCAAATGTTTATATTGCACATCGCAACCAATGGTCACAGACTAGTATGCTAACTTTAGCTTTCCAACTGCTCTTCGTATAAATTCGTTGCTTTATTTGTTAAGAAGTGCTTGTTTATTTATTAAAGATGACCATAATAAAGCACGAAAATATCTGAAGAATGCTTGCAAGGAAAATGGTGCTATATGTAGAAGTGGATTCGTCTTGAACTAGTAATGATATAGTTAGATATTCCTACTGAAATAAAACAAAGTAAAACTCGCACTGTCTTCTTTACCAGCTAATGCCCTTCATTTATGAGGTGATGCCAGGCACACTCTTTTTCTGTAAGAATACAGTTTATAAAAATATTGAGGCTCAGAGTTACCTAACTTTAAGAGTAATTTAAGAATAATGCGAGGCTCCAGCTTCATCAAGGCGTAAGAAATGTGTGCTTCCTAGTTATTTTACTGCTTTCAGATATACTTTTGCTTTATACTCTTGTTTAGTTTTATGATATAGTAAAATATCAACAAAGATTAGAATATATTGCCTAACTTTTTAGGCGAGGTTAAACATTTGGTATTTACGAATAATTTAAGAATACTTTTAGGTTTAAAATCAGAAAAAATTTAAGAAAATTGGGGCTCGGTTAAAAGATAGGTATTCTTATGAAAATTCCTACTGACATGAAACAGTGAATTCACACTGTCTTATGCACCAGCTAATGCCACCCGTTTATGAGGGGATTCCAGGTATTCATTATCAAGGATAGCTTTTTTCAATACAAAAAACCATACCTAAGACGAAAGTTAGGGAAATGATTCTGGCTTCATCATGAAGCTAGTTTTTCCTAGCTTGCAGGTGGAAATGACTCAATTTAGAACTGAAGTAGTGTGACGGAGTGGAGTTGCTTAAGAGTAGCACCCCTTCTGGGAAGTTTGTGTTTTGACCTTGTGTATTATTTCAGCATTTTCTTTGTCATTTTGATGACCGTAGAAAATCTTCAAGTTCAGGTATACAATCCGGCATGAATGCAAAGTTGTGATTGAGGAGTGTTGCGATGTGTTGTGTGTGTTCGTATGTGCTTGTATGTGTCTGTGTTTATGTGCGTCTATTGCGTCTGTATCTATCGACAGATTTTTGGAAGTACATAAGTGTTTCACTTTGTAACCTAGAATCTCAACGCTTCAGTTAAATCGATCTGAATTCATAGATTTCAGAGCAGAATGGAATAAAATCTTTCAAAAAATTTACTTTCATACTAAACAAATCAACATAGACTAAGCACTGCGTGTTGGGCTAAAATCTTGATAATGCATGGAACTTGTTTCTTATGACTTCAACTGTTCTATGGCGCTCAATGAAAAATCACATTCTGGTGAAAATTTCTAATATTACGTTGGACGTGCACGATACAACGACTGTGAGGCATTTCATTCATTGCAGTGATGCTTATCAGAAGAATCATCTGCTGCTCTCAGTATAATTAGACATATATCAGGGGATCTTTTAAGATGCAAGCTATTGAAGGGATCCCCCATCATGCAGTCACGTCCCCCCTAGTTACCCCATGATTTCCCATCAGTAATTACTAAGGCGACCAGAAAGGTATTGTTTGGTGTTTCATGTCGCCCAAATACCGTAAAATTCTTGACTTTATTGAATTTCGGTCGCCCTAGTTTATACCCTTTTTGCTGAAACTTATTTTAAGAACCAATTTTTTAATGTTAAGTCTTTTTTCTTCTATTCTTATTAAACATCTGTCATTTCTACATGAACGTTGCTATCACATTGCTACATTAGGGTGTCACCACCCCTGCCTCATCCACGGTTGCAAAATCCCTCTGCATCAGTTCTCCACTAATGACATCTCCACTGAACCTTTACTATGTACTAGGTCAAGGGTGGCCAACCAGTGAGAGGCCAAGAGCCGCATTGTTTACTGTGATAAAGCAAAGAGCCACACAAATTTCATGGGGACACATGAGCATTACCCCGTCCTTTTCTCTTTTTCGGTATTATCTTTTTAAATCCAAATGAAGTAGACATGTATAAGAAACCCAAATTTTGATATGAGTAAAAGAGACGCATGAAACCATGCAAAGGGCCGCATGCGGCTCGTGAGCTACAGGTTGGCCTCCCCTGTACCTGTACTAGGTAAGGGAGGCATGTCTCATTCCAGCTTTAGCCATCGGTGATTCCTAGAGGGGCTCAGGGGGACAGAGCCCCTTTTAAAAACTACTGTTCATTTTAGAGGGCTCAGCCCACCAAGATTCTTGCCTTGACTTTGCTTTTCAGTGTGTATTGACCTTGCTTTTAAAGTATTGTCTATCGCTTATGATCAATTATGCACTACTACGTGGTTATTGAGACAGTTGATTGCACTACATCAGTATAAGCTAAATAATCATATTTTTATCTTTGAAAACATAGGCGTGGTTGCAGCTGGGCTACACCCAATACGTGAGCGTGGTTGCATTTGGATGCTACTTGTTAAAATTTTTGTAAATCACCACTGTTGCTCTAAAAGTTTCTTGACTTTCTATGAAATATATTATGACGTAGGATCTGAAGCAGCAAAGAAATGAAATTAGACTTCTGCAAGGAGCATGATTTCATGTAATTCAACAATGTATGCTATAACGCTAATTAAAAGGCCAAGATAAAATTAAGCCACAAAGCAGTTAATTACGCGATCATGCATTTGTGTACTGATGAAAAATTTATGAACTGCATCCCTAATAGCATCAGGCAAAGACCTGCTATGATTTGTGCTTTAGTGAACAGTATTACGAAATTTCAATAGGCAGATTTCCATAAAAAATGAATTGCCTGAATGTAATGGCCTCGTCATGAAGTACACAATTCTTTTATAAGAACGCGTGACTTTCCCTGAGCCTCAATATTCTTCAATTTTCTCGGTTTTCAGCCTTAGATTCTTCTTAACTTATTCTAAATTATATATCTTATATCTTACTTTATCATAAAGCAAAATAAAAGTGGAGCAGAATAACAAATATTGTATGGATAGTGAAGAAGTTAATCTACATTTGAGCCTTGTTTTATTATTAAGTTATTCTTAAATTCAGCGATTTTGAACCTGAATATTTTTATGAACTCTACTACTGTAAAAAGAGTGTACTACTTCTCACACAATTTTGAGTCTCACATCTATTCTGTGCCCACAGCATAGAATTACGGCGACTTTTATTCAATGATTTATGTTAGGGTTGGCCAACCCCGCGGCTCTTTGTCCAGTTTCATGCAGCCCTTTCACGCATACACGTTTTTTTTATACGAAAAAGGTTTATAAGAAAACGAAGCTCAAATGGTCAAAATCTTAAGAAAATCACGAGGCTCAATTTCCAAAATTGGTGTTTTTATTGGCCAAACATCGATATGTCGTAGTTGTTGCGTTCAAATTGTTAGAAATGGAATTCACTTTCAAGTAGATGATATTAATAACGAAAGTGTAAGCCATTTCAGCCAGTTTAGTTCAGT
Source organism: Cassiopea andromeda (assembly GCA_018155075.1). Taxonomy (NCBI): domain Eukaryota; kingdom Metazoa; phylum Cnidaria; class Scyphozoa; order Rhizostomeae; family Cassiopeidae; genus Cassiopea; species Cassiopea andromeda. Next base: position 265,758 of record WIPJ01000648.1, read on the forward strand.
GAAAGTTAAGAAAAGTTTACGGAAATTTTAGGCTCAATTTCGGGAAAAGTTAAGAAAATTGTAGATCAGGCAAAGTAACAGTTTATTTATAAGAAAAAAATGTGTATTACAGCGTGCGTTTCTTATATACGCTTACGTCGCTTGGTTCAATAAGATGTTTTTCGTGTGAGGGGAAAGGTGAGGGTGATGCTCTGTGTCCTCATGCATTTCATGTGGCTCTTTGCAGCATCAAAGTAAAGAACGCGGCTCGTAGCCTCTCACTGGTAGGCCACCCCCTGTTCTATGTTATGCCACTTCACTTTGTTTTGATTATCAGCTCAGGTCGTCCTGCGTGTGGTCTTGTTAAAAGCTCTTTCAGATGGTTTTCAAATGGAATTCCTATTCAATCACAGAGCTGAAAAGCTACACAGATATAGAGATTTCGTAGTATTTCCTTTTATTTCCTTGTATTTGTGTATTTTGAAAGTACAGCAAGAAACTGATGAAGGGGTTATCGATGCCAAAGCTTGCATCATGGCATTCTTTTGCATTGGGGGAAAGATGCTTTCTAGTATTATCACGATTTTGTGTCTATGAACTCAGAACTTTCGAGCCAAATCCAATAAGATTGGAACTCATTTTTGTTTACATTTCTTTCGTTTTTCTTGTTTGACTAGAAATTCATAGAATGAAAGAATCCAGTGTTGACGTCCTAAAACGGTGACAAACGGGGGCTGTATTATAGAAAATATGTAAATCACGCCTTTGACCACGCCCATTCTTGAATTTATGACAACAATATTCTTTTCACTATTGCGTATTTGAAAGTACTAAAAGAAGGAGGGAGAAAGCTTACATGTGGTTGTAGCATCCTTCTTCTTTTGACAGGAGCGTAACTTTCCTTTCTCCTCCTTTGGCAAATGCATAGTACAGAACTTATCCAGCCTAGAATATGTTAGATATAGTGGAATTGAGCCTCCCAAAATCTCTCATAATTTTAACATGGAGGTGAGTCTTCGATTACCTCTCCATGACGCGCCTAAGAGAAACTAAGTTTATTTGCAAGATATGAATTTTTTGATGATATCGAAGGTAAGTTCACAGACTATCTCCTTTTTTCACAACTTTTCTTGCCATTTATAACTTACATTAACATCGATTTTACTTTTAACATTTGACAGAGATTTATCCAGCAACCAACTTGACAGTGATGCATTACTTCGCTTGGACTACCTGAAGAACATACGATTCCTGTAGGTGGCATCTTGATATAGCCTCTTATGCATTATCTATTGCATGATAAGGTCAGTCCTTGTACTTAATGATCCTTGCATATACAGCTATCTACAAAATCAGGTAAGTGCTGTGTAGGCGGTGCTTCAAAATGAGCATTGTTTAGTCCACCAACGTTTGAAGAGAAAGAACATTACCATATTAACTTTACTGTCTATTAGTTATACCTCCAAAGCACTTTTTCCTGCTTTCTCTTTTATTCATAAGTCTTAGAATGATTGTCACATTTTATTCGTTCTAGGAATCTAAATGGCAACAGAATTCGAAATCTAAAATACAACCTTCTTCCCTTTCTACCTTCGCTGGAAACTCTGTAAGTTATTATTTTATATTGCATTATCTGTAAAGCTTGTAAATCCATATAGATATTTATGTTATTAAACAGTATTCTCGTTGCTTTGAAGTGGAAACTGTTTATCATGGTGCAAATATATATTAGTGTTTTCATAAGCACAGGTTGAAACTTGCAAGAGGAACCTTGAAAAGAAAGGCTTCCAGACATTACCAAAAGCCAGGCGAACGCACTTTTCTTTAGATGTTGATCGATTGATATTAACAATGTCAATCTCAGTTAATCCAATTCCAACTTATTCAATCCAATCTCAATCGCAATAAATCCAATCGCAATTAAAGTCAATTCCATCTCAATCCCAGAAATTCTAATTTTACTTGTTGACAAAATAGAGAAGAAGTCTTGCACTTCTTATTAGGAAGGACGTAAAGCGGTATCTCATGCTTGTAGATTATTCTCAAAGCATGAAGTTACATTAATTTTGACTAATTTACTCTGTTTTATTTGAGGTTACTAACAAAGAATCCATTTATGATCATTGAAGGCAATGCATTTGAAAAGCTGCCGCAGTTGAAACTACTGTAAGTATGGCCAGAACGCATAAGTAAACGGATTCAGGAGTGTATATAAATAAGGATATGAGAATGCCACTCCCTTCTCTGGCTTTTTGCTAAGAATGTTTATAATTTGTTGGCTTATCGGTGAATTTGGCATGATGGTCATGGTTTTTTGATAATTCTGGGTAGAATTTAATTAATTTAAATCGTACGCTATGATAAAAAGGCCCTTGATGAATTGTTTCGGCAAATTTCTTTTGCTACGCACTCCCTCTCCCATTTATAAATGCTTCGGAGCACCATTGTACAGTAGAGACAAGCTAAAGCAAGGAGCATATCACTCGCAAACGAATGTGAGAGATTGTTTTGATTTTAGGAATGATATTGAAGCTAAGTATCAATGCAATAAGAAGTTAATGAAAGCTTAAAGCTTAGATGCACCCCTTCATCTGTTGTTCATCTGTGTTGTTCAAAAGCCAAGAGTTCTGTTTGTGACACTGTTAAGCGACAGAGTAGCTTTAGAAATATACCAACGTAAATGTTTGGTATCGTGAATCCACTAGTCAGGATACAAGTGAATTTTTTTTACCATGTAATGACGGGGAAAGGCCTTAAGACCTATAACAAGGCCCTGACAAAGGAAAAACTTAGGAAAGGGAGAAAGAAGAGGGAGAATGTTTGCGTGAGAAAATATCTTAAAGAGCAGAGAACATTTTTTACTCAATAAAGTTTCAGTGAGATGATGTCTTTAATAAAAATTTATTTTGTTATTGCTCTTATCTTTGCAGGCATTTGGATCATCATAACGTTATTTCTAATGGAAAAATCTTTCGGTTTATGAATGTGGTAGGACACGCTCAACCTACTTCTTCCTTGCTGGGAACTAGGAACATATTTCTTGTGAGAGCAAAGAAACCAACGATTGTCTCTGCATATGCGGACTTGTCACAATCCGTAATAACTCCAAGCTCCAACAAAGTCAAGAAAATATTCCCCACCAATCAAGGGAGCTCGATCAATGTTGCTGTTCCCAATCCAGTCTTGAATTGGCCTTTTCACACTTCTTTGGATAAAGGAACCCGACATGTTGACCCCAAGGCGAATTTATTGCCAGAAGCAAGCTACATCGTCAATGATATTGCATTCAAAAAGGTTGTATCAGAAAGAAAAGAGCTTATAGATACAGATGAACGACTAGTAAGAAGAAAAAGGAATGTAAATTCACTTGCTTCTCAAATACTCAGTGATGCCAAAGTTAGTGGTCTGACATTTGCAAGGGAAAGCACAACGGGAATTCTGTATATAGCAGTGAACGTCAGCTTCACTCAAAATTCTGTCCTGTCTCTTTTGAGCTATTTTATTGAGAAAAATAACATAACTCTTAGGAGTTCGAATTTAAATATCTTGCAGAATAAGAGTATTGCTGTACCGACAAATACCGAAATCAGCGTTGGACTCAGTGTTACCATGGAAAGCGGCAACAATGCAATTGTACAAAGCACATACGATGGAGTGATCTCAAATTTGAGCCTATCTGTTGGAGGTAGCGAGAATAATATTTGGGAAGCATTGAATTCTGTTAACAGTGGCTCAGAAAGGGAATTCTCTTATCAATTTCAATTTTTCAAGGAAGGGATGAACCAAGTGGCTTCCATCAAGCTGAACTTTACCTCGATAGAACCGATATCGCAGCCGGCTAAAGCACTACTAACGCCAAATGAGTACGTAGATACTTATTTACCATTGAGCATTGTATTTGAAACAAACTACAGTCATGTTGAGGCAACATGGATTCTGTCAAGTCGCTCAAACGATATTTCAACAGTGCTCTATCACAACACGTCATTCTGCTCGAGCAGTTGCCCTCCTTCGCTTCAAAACTGCATCTTGTATACGTGCATCTTATCTATCACGTATGTCTTAAAGTACAGTGGAAACTATGACATTGCAGTTAATATCACCAATCCTGTCACAAGTACGCCGCTGAGCTGGCAGTATAATTTTACTGCCGAAAGGAGAATTTGGGGTGTGTCAATCGTGTCCTGTGATTTTAACGCCAACGTTAACCAGAGTAAGCAATTCGAACTGAACTACAATGGCGACAATGTAGTTATTCAGTGGTTCCTTAATGAAAAATCATTTAGAAATGATACTACAGTAATCAGTTACACGGCCAATTCGCTAGGGAACTACACTTTATCTGCTCAACTCCATAATAATATCAACTCAAGAAGGGAACAAGTGGGTGTCAGTGTTTACCCCTGGGGATCTGTTCATGGTCTTAGCATCACACAACCAAATGATCGTACTTACTTTGCAACTTTAAAGAATATCTCGTTCTCTTCCTCGTTATGCGCTGGGGAAGAGCCTCTTTTTACGTGGGATTTTGGGGATGGCTTTAATGAAACAACAACGGCTACAAGCATAAAACATGTTTTCAAAATTCCGAGCGATTACACAGTGACTGTCAAAGTCAGAAATTCACAAAACAATACTGAAAGTCAATCATTAGCACTTTTCCTTCAAGATGAAATTCGTAATCTGAGTGTGTCTTTGAGTAAATCCATCGTTGGAAAAGATGAGCCTCTTCAAGTAATAACGCGAATAGACAAAGGTACGAGTGTAACCTATAGCGTACGGAAAAATAATAAGAAAGTTGTTGAAAACTTTGACACAACTATATCAAAAAATTTTTCAATTTCAACTGTTGGAAGCACCACGTTGACAGTAAAAGCAGCTAATAAAGTGAGCAATGACCAGAGGACTGTTGAAGTAGTGGTGCAGGAGAAAATAAATCTCATCTTAAATGAGGAAGTTTACAGAGAATTAAATAAAACCCAGTCATTCAGAGCCACACGGCATTCGGGTACTAACATGAGCACAAAGTGGGATTTTGGTGACGGGAGTGGAACAAGTTGGATGTATACTGATTCAAGTGCTCCCACCGCAGAACACACGTACAAAAATGAAGGAAACTATAAGGTTGTCTTGTTTGCAAGAAATAATGTCTCCGGTGAGGTAAATTATTCGTCATTGATAATTGTTGAAAGGCCATTGAAAGATAGAATTACCTTGACACTGCCAAAATACGCCAGAACTAACCTGACTTTTGCAGTTAACGTATCCGCTCAGGTCCAATCAATATATGGCTACAACGTTTCTGTAGATGAACATACATTTCTTCTGAGGGGTGTGTTTCATCAAGTCAACAAGACTTTTAATAGCGCGGGAACTTTTACAGTGACTCTTAATGCAAGTAATCACGTCAGCACGTCAGCACGAAGCGGTACAGTCACAGTTCAGGATCCAGTTGCTGGTGAATTAACTGTTCACCCTCCGTATGTTCCACTGTTGCAGCCTGTCCGACTCTATGCAAAAGTACAGGGTACAGATCCAATTTTTACATGGAACTTTAAAGGTCAACATTCCTCTAGATTAGGCGGTAATGTTCTGCACGTGTTCTCAGCCCTAGGAACGGCGCACTTTAATGTAACTGCTAGCAACAAAATTTCAAGCGTTCATTTTCAGCGTACGATTCATGTCCAATTGAACATAACCAGTCTATCGTTCATCAAAAATACGTCATTTGCAGCTATACAAACCCCCATTTCGATCCAGTCATCACTGTCCATGCGACCAGAGTATGTTTATTTGTGGAAAATTGATGATTTAACTCTCAATGAGACTGGAGATACAATAACATACGCATTTATGACTGTAGGAGTACACAGGGTGTCTCTAAATCTAAGCAATGACATAAGCTCTCAGGTAGCAACTACTGACATTACAGTTCAGGAGCCAATAAGCGGAATTTCCGTACAATTACCACATAACATGTCTTTTATTCTATTCAATGAAACTGTTACACTTTATGCTGCTATGTCCACCGGGAGCAACATGACATATCATTGGTGTATTCAATCAGATTGCGTGACAACACTGCATGAGGCTCATAGCATCATAGTCTCAAGACTGGATGTACTGTACCTCAATGCGACCATTATCGCAGAAAACAACGTTTCAAAGGAGAGTGACACAAAATTGATTCCTGTTATACAACGCATAGAGGGCCTGGAGATTTCAGTTGCCATTTCAAAGCCATTTGCTGTCTTGGTCAAGAAGGAAGTTAGATTTGATTTCAAGGTTAACACAGGAAATCATTTCAATGTAGAGTGGAGAGTAGATGGAAAATTAACCAGTTTCAATGGAACTAGCTTGATCTATAACTTTACTCAGCCTGGCCTGTTTCAGGTGGAAGTTCTGCTTCGTAACTCGATCAACTCTCAGTTCAGTGAGACCAACATTACAGTTCAAAATCCTGTCAAGGTCACGGGTATACACCCAAAATTCGCTAAAACAAATCAAATGGTTGTTTTCTCAACTATTGACTTAGCAGAAACTGGCGTCGTAATAGACTGGACAATTCCTGGTGTAAATGGATCTAGAGTAATAAGAAATTTAACTGTTGGCTTGCGCTTCTCTTCTGCTGGTATCTACCCTCTCACTGTAAGAGGTGCAAACCTTGTTGATGAAGACAATAAGACATTTTACATTGCAGTTCAAGATCCTGTCTTTAGTCTAAATGTCTCTACCAAAAACATCTCTTACCAAAGTATGACTAAAGCGGTTTTTGATGCTACTGTTACTTCAGGGACCAATGTGTCATTCGCCTGGAATCTGACGTCAGATGCTGGTAATGTCTTTTGTAATAATACAGACAAACCGACAGTCAGTTGCCTACTGGAAAAACCGGGCATTTATCTGTTGAACGTTGTTGCTTCAAATTTAATCAACTCGTTAAGTTATTCGCTAAGGATCTACGTCCAAGATCCTGTTGACATCACCAATCTAACATCAGCTTATGGGACTATACTACCAACGAATGAAAGTCTCGTTTTAAAAGCATTTATCTTGGGTACGAACTTCACAGCCTCATATTCGTTTCAAGATAAAGAGTACGTCATGGGAAATCTGACAATTCCATTGCTGTTAAGGAACCCTGGAGGAGTGAAAATAACAGTCACAGCAAGAAACGAAATTAGCCGAGATAGTAGAGTGTTTAATTTTACTGCTCAGGAGCGTTTGATAAATGTCTCTATTTGGACTGCTGCAAGGCTTGTCCCTGTTGGAGAAATAGTCCATTTTCAAGCTGTACCTGTAAAGGGAACAGATTTGACCTTTGCCTGGTATATTAACCAAACAAAACTGCCAACTGTGACCGGAAGGATACTTGATACTAGACTTCAGTTTGAAGGCACCACCGAAGTCAAAGTGATGGCAAAGAATGGCATAATCAATAGTATGATATACAGTCTTGAGTACATTAACGTTTCAAAGCCAGAATGTGTTCCTCCAAAAATTGCAATTCATGGAGGAAAGCAACGCCAGCTGTTTAAGTCTCAATGGCTTTATTTTGAAGCCTCAATTGACTACAATTGCTCAACGTCATCAGTGAGCTCATCATGGTTACTAAAAGTTGCTAAAGACTCAACCAACTGCCTGGTAGAAAGTGATTATTTGAAAACATATACTTTGGGAGCAGATGTCGCTCTTAGCTCAACAATGCTAGCACTACAACCTGGACAGCTTGGAGTTGGTATCTACTGTTTATATTACACTGCAAAGTATGGAAAAAATGGGAGATTTATAATTTTCAGTGCATCGTTATTAAAGGTTTGTGACACATGCTTCAGAGTATAATGAAATTACATTGGTAGTCTCAGATTTTGTCATTTTAAGAGGCACTTTCTCTTCAATGCCTCCCATTTGAAAGAAACTGCAGGGATTAAGTAATCCAGCAAGTAGCAATTATTCAGGCCGTCAGTCAGGTGATCTATCTGCCATTCTTGTTGCTTGAGATGGAGACAGGCAGATGATTGGTCAGTCAGACAGTTCGTCAGACAATTAGAAAAATAGCCTAACATCCAACCGAACAGTCCTAGCTCAACCAATGAAATAACCAGCTTGCTGTTTGGTCAGTTTTTCTTTACCTTTCACAAGGAGGCAGTTGGGGTTAACTTATAGGTAGTTGGGATTATTGATGGTTTCTTAATTTCTTTGTCTCTGGTTGCCTTTATGTTATATCTACAAAGATAAAACTATACTTACTTTTGTTAATCATTAGGTTTTCCCTACACCACCTATTCCAGTCATTTTGGGAGGAGCATTTAAGTTAATTGGAATGAACCAGTCTCTCATCTTGGATGCTTCCCAGAGTATTGATCCAGACAGCCAGGAGCCTGTGGAACTCCTATTTCAGTGGAATTGCACTATCCGCAGAAAAAATACAACAACCTTTTCATTGTCTCACCCGGGGTGTCGAAATACATCGTGGATATCATATAATGATGGGAAACAACTTTTGTTAAATGCTAGTAGCCTGTCTTTGGGATATTCATATGAATTTGTCCTATCAGTAAAAAAGAGGTCAGGAAGAACTCCTTATAGCACAACACAAGAGGTAGGTTGTTACTGTCAAAACTTTGAATTCCAAACGATCTGGTGATAGATGAAGAAGTATTCTTAAAGCCATGCTTTCAGTGTGCTTCCGGAAATTCTGTTTTCATTGATAGGAGAGAATCAAAAACAAACGAATTAACGAATTGTAGTAGCCCATCTAAACCAGAAGAGACAAATACATATGATACCTAGTTTTTTATAGAAGGTTGCCGTATTGTTATCTACGCCTCTATGGCATTGTCTATATTATTATACTTTTATCTAGATTACTGCGTTATTATCTAGGTTACTGTGTTATTATCTAGGTTACTCTGTTGTTATTTAGGTCACAGTATTGTTGTTTAGGGTTCTGTGCTGTTATTTAGTTTGTTGTATTTTTAACTAGGTTACTGTGTTATTATCTAGGTTACTCTGTTGTTATTTAGGTCACTGTGTTGTAATTTAGGCCACTGTGTTATTGTTTAGGTTTCTGTGCTGTAATTTAGGTTGCTGTGTTGTTATTTAGGTTGCTGTGTTTTTATCTAGGTTACTGTGTTGTCAACCAGATTGATATGTTGTTATCTAGGTTACTTCATTGTTTTCTAGGTAACTGTGGTGTTTTTCACAAAACCTGATGTTCTCATTACCTGTGTAACGTGTAATTCCTACAAAACTTCAAAGTACATTTCAACAAGAAGCCTTAAGTTCCTAGGCACATGTAACAATTGCAATAGAGACTTTGGTGCATCTGTTTCTCTGATGATGAATTGGCTGGTTACATCTACCAATGGAACAATGATCCTAAACATTACTAAAAGTCAAGCAGAGCTCACAGATCTGCTTGTAATTCAGCCTGGAAAACTCAACGGAATAAGCACATACACAATAAGCTTTTCTGTGAAAGTATCAAGTAAGTCTCTTCTTTACTCTTTACACAATATTACTCTTTAGACACCCTAGGAATTTATGAAACTCTTTTTAGATTACAGCATATCATTTTAATAAGGATAGAGTGCTCTCAGCTCATTGATTAATTCTGTGAAATTTACTCTCTCAGCCAGGGCCCCTTGCATATCAGCGATTGCTGAAGGGTCACCCTCTTTGAATATTTGAAATAAATTGAAAAGAATTGGCATCAACTTTGGGATATCTTTGTTTTTTCAAGGCAATCCCATATCATATGGAAAGTCAGAGATTCTTCTTCACCCTAACAAATCACCAGAAAACGGAAGCTGTAATATCACGCCTCAGGATGGTGTGACTCTGAAGACGAAGTTTACTTTTAACTGCAGTGGATGGGTAGATAGTGACAACAACGATAGTCCTCTTTTGTACTGGCTCAATTTCCAGGACTCATCTGGGTCTTGGAATGTGTTATATAGAGGTATAAGGTCAAATGTTGGTGTCTTTCTCCCTGTCGGAGATGCAAGTCAGCAAGGCAAGCTGCGCCTTCAAGTTTTGATTGAGGATGTATACGGTGCACAAGCCATTGGGTTAGAAAGGTATATGATAGACTATATCCTTGAATCTGGTTTTCCTTTGCTCAATTTCTTTCATTTCTGGCTACATCAAGCATGGTAGCCCTTCGGTTAGATATACCTAATTTCAATTGGAAGGTTAATAAATCGATGTATTTGTTTTGTCAAAGGAGGAGAAGAATAAAGAATCAAATATACAATATCTGCCAAAAGTCATTGGAACACCCGTACAGTGTTGGGAATTTTCTACCCCGTCTTATTTATGCTGTAGAAATGAGAAAGTAAACTCCCTACCCCCTACATACAATGCTGAATCGTTAGCTAAAGCCCTTACCTTTTTAGAAAGGCATCACTTTTCTCTCCATTGCTGTACGTATCACCCTTCAAACGACATTGTTTTACGGGGGAGGCGATTTTGTAGTTTGTCTATAGCATAGATCACAGGAATTGTTCCAAGACTTTTGGCAGACATTGTAGTCTTTGGACCAACAGGTTAGAAAGGTCTTTGCAAATTTTTGACAGTTGTGCAAAGGCCCTTCTGCCCGTTTGCCCTAAAGCTTCAAGCATAAAGACAGCATGACCTGAAATACCATTATGTACTAAAATTTAGCACAAAGTAACGCAATGTAGCGCAGCATAATTCAGCAGTACGACACGCAGAATCATGTAGCAAGCAACTTTTACTACACACAGCCTAACAGGAAGTGTATCAGACAAGTTTATTTCGCTGATCAAAATGAAAGTGGAATCTATTTGTAGCATGTGAAGCTAATATAGTATACACAATATGAATGGAGAAATGATCAATGATGTGAGGTTTCCTCGTCTCTTTGCAGATACTTTGTATTTACCTTGGAAGGGTATTTGGAATATAAAATTTGCATAATTAGTTTGTATATTTTTCAGAACGGTAACAGTGAATCCTCCCCAAGAAGATGTAACAGAATTTCTCAACAACAATGTAATTTCTAGCATCAAGTTGTTGACACAGGAAAGTGATTTGAACAAGGTAGTTTCCGTCTCCCAAGCATCTGCTAAACTTCTAAAGGAATCGGGGACGATTGGAACTCAACAGGCAACCATTATTTCAAATATAACTACAAGCGCATCTCAGATGTCTGCACCATCATTGGAGTCAGTTAACCAGTTGTCAAGTGCTTTGAAATCATCTGTTGAGCTTGTGAGCGAAGATGCATTACATTTAGAGGCAAGACAAAAGCTGACTACATCATTAGAGAAGATGGTAGGTAATGTGGGAAATTTTGCCTCTAAGGGACAGTTGGCTGAGAAGCTTAGTTTAGAATCACTTCTCTTCCTACTGCAAAACAACATAGCCAGTAATACCTTACGTCGAGCAAATGGTCGTGTGCGAAGGGCAATATCACAGATACCACTACCCGTTCAGAAAAATTTGAATTTGGCAATGCAGCTGTACTTGGCAATCTTAAGAGCTAGTATTCGTGGTGAGGATTCAAGTGTATTGTCGAACAAGTACGGAACGGTTATCCTTAAAAGAGAAAAAGCAGAGCTACTGAATAAAACACTGACTGCTGATAACTGTAGTTTTGTTCTGAAAAGAACGTTGCAAACAAGCGATGATCTATTCCAGATATTCAACACCTCATTTAGTGATCCATTTACACTAACTTCACCGATTGAGTCAAAAATTGCTGGCCTTGGTTATTTGACAACTAACGGGACACAGTTGGTAGTTAAGGATTTACCAGTAAATGAAACCATACTGATAAGGCTAGATGGAACCCCCTCACGAAAGAGTGCATGGAGAATTCAAAGTACAAAAGTCATAAAGCCTAGAGCTAGTGCTGATGGTGATGTAATACTTAGTGGCATGAATGTAACGGAGGAGCTGCTGACTGTTGAAATCATGTCAAACAGCGGACCTATTACAAGTGTTGATGCGTACTTGAAGCCAGCCAAAGTTCCAGCTAATGGAACTGCAATTTATCCGTTTAATATTTCGATGCACGGGACCTTAATCAAGCACTTTCACGCAGGGTGAGTATTACTAGCAGTCATCCAGTCATTACAGTATTGCTAGTAGCCATTGCTATCAGCCGTTATAGCATTACTAGTAGGTGTTTTTAAAGTGCAGTTCTACACAAAACGTGCAATTCTGAAAAAATTTGCGCAGCTTAAACGAAAGAACTGTATAGTTCAAAGATGTATTGTCTAACGACCAAAGCTTGTAAGGAAGTAGATGAAAATAAAAACGACAGACTTATGTTTAAAATAATTGGAAAAATACAACCAGAATTGGAATTGCAAGAGATAGTAGCGTTTGTCTATCCATTTTTTCCAAAAGCAGGTAGTTCAATCCCATCTGAAACCGGGATTTAATTCTTCAGCTCAGCATCACTGGACTTTATGGGCATTTCTAAACTTCTCTTATGAAAGCCTGTAAGTAGCTAAGATGGTATTGCTAGCAGCTATTAGAGTATAGGTGTAGTAACTCACGCCAAATTTTAGATTGCCTGCACTATCGTTTGTCAATAGTGATCCTCAAATCAACGTTATAACAAGTTTGCATCCACTTCTTACATCGTAATTACTGTAATAGAAGTTGTTTTTATTGAATAGGGAATTAAATATGTCTGAGAAACATTCCATAAAGATCACAAACAACAACGAGAAGCAAGATGTGAATCTGTCTGTTTTGGCTTTTTCGTCTTCTTGTGTCTTCTGGGATAGAACGAAAAAAATTTGGAGCTCAGAAGGTGTCACTCCAACTGAAGAGACAAACTTTGGTTTCACAGTTTGTAGAACGACCCACTTGACGTCATTTGCATCTACATTCAAGATCACCCCAAACCCTATCAGGTGGTCAACACTGTCGGTAAGAATGTGATTAACTCAGACTATCAATACAGCAAAATCTAAAATCCATATGGCCTAAATGATTGTGAAGCCAACGTTAACTACGAATTGCTCCTCTATTCAATGGAAGAACATCCTTACTGAGGAATACCTCCTGTCCTATAAGGAGAGTGGTACGGCCCCAGAAATATAGGGATACTCTCATACTTGATTAGAGCTTGGCAAGACCAACATACAGTATTAAGTACATTCTACTTGGCAATGACTGTTGCATTTCTCCAACTATCAGATTCAGTGGCTTGCTGGCCGGGGAGGGACAAGGGGCACGTGCCACACTGAGAATGACTTTTTAGGGGCGCTAAACCTAGAAAGCGACATTTTAACATACTTTTTGAAGTCTGGGGGAGAGCCACATACTTTTTGATGTCTGGAGGGAGCCAGTTTGAGGTTTAGGAAGGCGCCATCTCTCACCAATGAAATTGCCTAACTAGTGCCCATCTCTCCCAGTACGCTGCTGATCAGATCAAAGCTTCTCAGTATATCAGTACAAAAGGCCAATTGTATTTTCATTTCAGGAACTCGATGTGGAACAAAATCCAATAGCATTGGCTCTTTGCTTGACGCTGATAGTCCTCTATCTCGTTGGAATTTTCTTTTCTTTTCGTAAAGATGAGAGAGATAGGCAGGAATCGCATTACATTCCAATGATGGGCAATGATGAATTCTTCAAATATGAAGTTAGAATCAAGACTGGATCATTCCCCGGTGCAGGTAGCATTCTCCTCTAGATTCGTCGCGATCAATTATTTGCGATCAATGATTTGTGATCGATTATTTGTGATCAATGATTTGTGATGGATTATTTGCAATAATTTGTGATCAATTATTTGTGATCAATGACTTGTGATCAATGATTTGTGGTCAAATATTTGCGATCAATGATTTGTGAGCAATGATTTGTGATTAATTATTTGTAATCAGTGATTTGTGATCGATGATTTGCAATCGATGATTAAATGATTTGCCAGTTATTTGTTACTTTACTTCCAAGCAGCAAGTACTGTTTTAAATGCAAGTGGCTTTTATAAATTCTCTATCGAAATAGGGATGGGTCAGTTCTAGCAGGTTAATTTTGTTTAAAATCTTTAGGATAAACTCTGCATCAATGGTTGCATTGCGATCTTTTAACTTTTGCCAGATGGGATCATTCACCCGTTACGTAACACCTCTAGGGGGAGCAGGAATGATTTCTAGGGGGTTCAGAAGGTCAGAGCCCCCCTTGTTAACATTACTGTTCATTCTGGAGGGCTCCGCCCCCTAAGAATTCTTGGATTGACCTTGCTTTTCAAAGTGTATTGACCTTCCGTCTAACGTGTTTTGTGTTGCTATAATTAATTATTCACTGCTATGTGGTAATTGAGACATTTCTAATCTAATTGTTTCATATACTTTATTAGTACTGAACTAAAGCATCCTATCAGCGTCTTTAAAACTATGGGCGTGGTTGCAGCTAGGTCACACCCAAAATATGGGCATGGTTGCATCTAGAGCCTTCCTTGTTAAAATTCTTAGAAATCACCTCTAGGGGGGAGGGTACCTTGATTGTTACGCTATTGTTTCATTTATATGGAGAGCTATAGTGCGGACCGTTACGACAGGAGGAGGGGGATCTCAAAAACGGTAAATTTAGCGTTACGTCACGGGAGAAAGACCCAATCTCCATTAAATGTATGAGCGGGAAAGTCAGGAATATACCATCATCATCATTCTTGCTGCAGACTTTTGAAGTAACTAATGGCACCCTAGTTCGTACATTTATCCTTGATGAATGAAATAGTACCGCGGTCACTTCACAATTATGAATGTTTTATTGCATTGTTGCACATGATCTGAAAACTCACTTGTGTTCCTCATTCTGTCATTATAGGAACATCGGCACATGTTGGAATTCAAGTGTACGCTACAAAGTGTGTGACTAAGCCAATAGTGGTTGCCAAACAAATCAGCTTTCAGCGAAATTCTGTTGACATTTTCAGATTTGCATCTCCTACAAGGTGAGCGTAAAAATCATTTGTTTAGCTCCTTAAAGCAATATTTGTTTTTCAACTGGAAAGTGCCATAGGTGATAGCTTGTCTATGTATATACACGCATTACTAATTTGTCTTTGCGTGTGTGCAAGAATCTTCTTTCTGGTGCGAGGTGCGCGTTTGTATACTAGGATATCGAGGTGCCGCGATGTTTCTATCGGATAGGGGGTACCATTTACACCATACCAAAGCTATCCGGTAGGTGCCGCTCCACAAATTAGAGGGAAAGTTAGTTCGGTCTGTAGGTGACGCTATCTGGTACAGTATATACGATCACCCTATCCGACAGAGATCATTCTATGACGCAACGCGACGATAGAAGCTGGTGTAGTGTAAATGGGACTTTAATCAAATGGCTGCAAATAATGTTTCGAATGCATTGTTGCTGTTCGTGTTCCGTTTGCATTATGGATATTCAATTTATGAAGCAATAATTACTATAGTTGCACATAAATTAGCATATATGCACCCACTTGTGTACCACAATTGAACATACTTGGCTCAGTTGTTAAGTTAGCTACCACAATTCAACCTGCTAACAACATTTCAGGACATGTTTACATTGTAGCAAATTTTACTTTCAGGCTTGGGGAAATATCGCGTATTCGAATATGGCATGATAATTCGGGTTCACATCCATCATGGTACCTGTCTAGAGTCGTCATCAAGAATCTTCTGAATGGGCAAAAGTACTTTTTCTTCTGCAATAGGTAAGCATATTCTATTTCAATTCAATGAATGCTAGACAATGAAAACAATCAGCCTATTGTCGTTGATAGCCAATCAGTTTGTTTTCATTCTATTGTCATTGATAGCTATTCTCTGTTTGTAGCGGTGATTGGTTTTCCTCTTCAAAGCCAAATGGAAGAATTCCACTAGTTTTACCTTCTTGAATCGCTGCTTTTTTATATTTTTTAAGAAAGAATTTCATGGTCAGTTCTCTATTTCTCACTAACCCATCTCCTTGACTTTGAAAGGACCAATTATCTTTGATATAACATCCCCATTGCAAAACTGCTTATATATTACATGCTAAAAGTGAACTACGCTTAAAGTGGGTTGTCATTTTCTTACTTTGAAGGTGGTTAGGAGTTGACCGCGACGATGGTGAAATCGAACGGTTGTTTCATGTCGCAGATAGCAAAATGATGTCGAGATTTCAGACCATCTTCAATGATACCATTGGCAGAACTTTTACTGATTACCATATCTGGATGTCCGTCTTCGAAAAGCCGAAGCTAAGTCGGTAGGCCATTGTTTACAAGTGATAGTGCATTTTTTAATCATTCATATGATAGTGATTGAACTTGATTCGCTTGATTCATGTAACCGATATAGCTATATTTAAAAGCTCGCTTAGATGATTTAAGGCTGGATTATGTTCCTACCAAAGTTACTTTTGGATTCTTATTAGATTTACAAGAGTCCAGCGACTGACCTGCTGCGTGACGTTTCTTCTGTCTTGGATGTGCGTTGATGCTATGTGGTATGGAACCGTACGGGACAACGTTGATCTGTACGTGGGATTTCAGAGTTATTCATACGAGGAAATTATTGTTGGTATCATCTCATCATTGATGGTTTTCCCTGTCAATTTTGTCATCGTCATGATTTTCAGAAACTGTAGGCTGCCAGCCTCAGGGGTATGCACCTTATTTTTAAGTTTATTAGTCTTTATTAAGTTTTTTAGTTTGATGTGGTGGATAAATGTTCATGTCAATCTTTAATGTTACGGATTAATATACTATCGAAGTAACTATTTAACATGCTATGACTTTTTCCAGCTTACAAATTAGCATGACTTTTATGTTATACTCAATGATATTGCAAACAACAATGACTGTGTAAGGACAAATAACGTGTTTCATGTAACCACAACTTACAACTCTGAAGAATGTCCTTGAGTACTTTATGTAAATAACATAAAAGTGACATAACATTGTAGAATAGCTCTGTACTATTATGACGTTCAACTGACATGTCATAGGTAATCAAATGGTATGGAATGAGTTAGTAACAACAAGGTGTAATAAACAATTGATATAATACAAATACAAGCCGAAGATAAATTCTCATCCACGAAATACAAAGTGCTATTGCTCTCTATATATACCATAAATGTTGAAAGGAGAGTTGTAGACATTGATAAAGAAGAAAGTTTTTGGTGTTGGACTTTGACATTAGACTTTGGCATAACGCTATTGACGATGCTCTGCATGCTGTGGTCATCCATAGGGTATTTTACTAAAGTATACTTGTATCTAGTGGGGTGCTTAAGCCTGCAATTTCTATTTATGTTTAATCACCAGCAAATTCGTGACGGTGATGATGAAATTCCCATACATGTACTGTCCAAAAGTCATCGCACAAGAAGATTATCCGAAGATTGGATTGAAATTGAAGACATTACCGAATCTCATGCATTGATAGACTCGTCGCTTCCTAGATGTGGAGGATATTTTAGGCTGATGTCATTCAATCAGTTCCCCTCCTATAAAGGTTATTGACATTTGATATATCTTCTTTCTCCCTTTTATATTACCCTTTTATTGTATTTATCACACGCTTTCAATGTGGAAGCTATTATATAAAAAATGTTTAGTATTCTTTTTGTATCCTTTGCTTAAGATTCTATCTTCTTCTTGTCTTTCTCTTTTTTCCTTAAACATACCATTTCTTGTCTCCTTTCCTTTCTCCATTACTTTCAGGGGCGTGCCGCAGTAGGGGGTGGGAGGGCGTGCCGAAGGAGGGGGTTTTACACCCCCACTGTTGTGGATACCGTCAGTAGTTCTATAGCTTGTCGGTAAAAGCTGGCTTTGCGATTATCGCTTGTCGGTAAACGATCATCGTTTGTCGGTAATCGGCCATCGTTTGTCGGTAGACAATCATCGCTTGTTGGTAATTCTGGGAAAGTTAGTATTGTCTGTATTGAGATCTTGCTGGCCTCCATTGATTTATTATTCCTTTAATTTTGTTATCGTCTTGTTTTCTATTGCCTTTCTTCTTTAATTTTCTTTTGCATATATTCAATATTTGAACTCTTTTCACTAATTTTGGATGCACGACAAATTAACTCTAATAAAATATAATTGTCTAGTGTTAAGGGGTCGTGTACCAGTTACGTAACGCCAAATTTACCATTTTTGAGACCCCCTCCCCCTGTTGTAACGCCCCATACTATAACCCTCCATATCAATTAAACCATAGCGTAACAAATCCAGCGACCCTCCCTCCTCCCTAGAGGTGTTACATAACTGGTAAATGATCTCTAAGCAATAAAGATGACGATACAAACTCTCCTATTGAGCCCTCCTTATACCATTTAGTAAAATTGCTTCTAATTTCTTTTAGATTTGCAGGATGGTAGTACTCTTATGGATGTATCTGATCGCGACTCCGGGGAAATCGAAGAGTGCTCAGAGGTCAGTATAACATGTTATGTATATGTATATCGGGAAAATAGTGCAAGTTTGAGGCAATATCTTAATTAGGGATTCCTATCTACTGTAAATTCTCCATTTTCCCCTTTTAAATTAAACCCCCCTCTCCAATAGGACCTCTTTATGAACAAAGAAAGTTATTAAGCCCCCTTCTCAAGTAATTAAGCCCCCTTAGAAAATATTGAATACTGCCAAGCCTAGGCAAGCTTCATAGAAGTAAGTAAACTAAGCTTAATCATGCTTCGTAAACAATAGTTCCCAACCTATCAAGAATCAAATCCATGTGTTGCCTAACTGCAGATATAAACGTTCTATATCAAGAGTTTAGTTTGCTCTGCTGTGAGCTAATGATGCGCAAGCTAACAAGTTTTGAATAATGCTCTCTATTTTCAAACAGCAAATGTTTAGCTTACTATCGACAATTTTCCAAGAAATTTATTTAGACCCCTTTTTTATAAGCTCCCTCTCTAATAAGTCCCCATTCTAGAGTGCTTGAAATCAATAAGCCCCCCGGAGGACTAAATAGAGAACTTGCGGTAGTCATGTCGCAGCAAATATTATGATATGCATGGAAAATGTAGAAAATGAACACATTGGAACAGCTAGCTGTTCCATTAATCACTGAATAAAGTTATTGTATAGTATTGAGACTGAAAAAGATGTTTAGAAGAGTATGGGAAAACATTCAATTAGTCCTGTGGAAGCAGCTGTTGGCTGTAGTAAATAGACATAGATCTTATTCGTAATGTGTCTCTGAGTTTCAAAATGAGTATCACACTGAACATCTCAAAGTTTAAAACATAGCATAGCCCAAATCTAGAATGAAAAAACGTAAGTAATTGTTAAATAAATTACACATTTTTTTAACTAAGAAAACCATCAATTGTCTTGAGCCTCAATTTTCCCAAAATTGAGCCTGAGATTTTCTTAAAAGTTTCTTTTCCTTTTATATAATAAAGACGTAGTATCTATTTTGGCCAACAGAAATACTTAGTTTTGGAAATTGAGTCTTGTGATTTTCTTAGGATTTTCTTAAAATTTCGGCCATTTAATCCTCATTTTGCTACAAACTTTTACTTCAAAAAAATATTTTCAAGCAAACAATAGGATACTGCAGGACAACAATAAATTCAATTCACTTCAATTTCATCTTCTAGGAATCTTGTAATGCAGTAAGCAGAATCCATATTCCTTCTGTTGGGTTCACACAAGTTACCAGTCTTCTACAAACTGGGTAAGAAAGCAATTATTTTCAGCAAACGCTGCTTAACGGAGGGAAGAAATTTTCACCTGGCACAGAGATATAATATTTTCTGAAACTATTTGTAATTCCACATAAAATCACTTGGCTAACTCCATAGTTGAGAAGTACGGCTTATCTTCAAGGTCAAAATATCTGAGTATTGGTTTGTGGTGCATTCAAATGAGCATTAGTTAAGCGTTCTAGATGTAGAGTCAGAGCAGTCGTATTTGTATAACGACAATGATGGTAACAAGAAACGGTGATGAAACATTAAGAAAGTTGTTATTACTTGTCAGGCAATATCTACTTCAATTTCTTTTATATATTAACTAACACCTTTAACTTTTTTATTAGTATGTAATGCAATAATATCTCTGAAAGTATACTACTCAATTTTTGAAATAAATAGAAACGATGCTGTTTTGTTTTGTAGGCATCATTACTCAAGGCTACCTGTATCGTATGAAACGACCTCTGAACTAATGGGTGATGCTGAAGAGCCTGTGCCGAGACAGGGAAGGTACGTTTTCGTTTATTCATTTGAGCTAATACCTTTAGGCATTTCCTATGCAATGCTTGTACACATACTTACATCCAACTAAATTTATTGAATTGAATGATCCCATCTTTACCAGCATTCTTTTCAACTCCTTTGTTTACAAGAATGTATTTTGATTCTATTTTCTTATTTATAGTGACAAAAAATATCATGGAATTCTATTTTTACTAGATGTAATATTGTGTAGAATATTAGTATATTCCTAGCAGTGGTGATTTCTAAAAATTTTAACAAGGGGGCTCTACGCACAACCACGCCCATGTTTTCCTAGATGGAAACACGACAATTTAGTTTAATACTGATATTGTATAGTCAATAATAAGAAATGCCTCGATAGCCATATCGCAGTGCACAATTGATCATAGCACTTTGGAAGCAAGGCCAATAAACTCTGAAAAGCCAAGCCAATGCAAGAGCTTTAGGCCAAACCACCCCTGATTCCTAATAACTCATTACTTGAGTTGATTTTATAGGCTTTCTGAAATATTAGCTTTCTTCATTCTTCATTTCTACCTGCTCGAAGATGGTAGACAAAGTGGCAACGTAAGTTCTCAGTACCGTAGATCTTCAAATAAGCCCTACCTCCGAATTGGAAGCGTAAATGCAGAATAATATCTTATTTCAAGAAGCCCCCACAGGACAATGGCAATAGCTAGAAAAGTACTTCCTTTGACTGGACACAAAAAAGCAGAAAGAAACGCGATTTTGGTGATGGTAATGAAGAAATGATTATTGACTAATAAATTTTGCTTGTGAAACAGTCTTTTTGTAGTTTTTTAAGTCAGTTGATTCAGAGAATTATGTCGCTCTTTATGTCAACCTTCGGGGAAAATGCCAAAGTTTGAAATCAGCTCCTCTTTATTAAGTTCTCCTTTTGAGTAAGCCCCTACTCAAAAGGGCATTTTTCAAAATAAACCCCCAGGGCTTAATCGGGAATTTACGGCATGTGAAGCGTATTTAGCAATAGTAACCGCCAATAATATCAACATGTTTCATCGTACATCTTGCTCTGTTTACTATTTGCAGCAGCCGATGCTCAACAGTACATGATGCAGCAACAGTATCGACTTTTTTGACAGGATTTTCGTCAAGGAATGGGTAGGCTCTTTTTTCCGGCCATAGTCCATTTATTTACCCTAATTTAAGGGAAATTAAGTAGGTATTTTTTATTTAGTTGGTCATGCACCTGATTTTTGACTTCATGAATTTATCAATTGATTATCACATGTTCAAATGCTTTTGTGAAGTTACAATGTAGATAGAAGAATGACAACAACATGTAGTTTTCTAACTTGTGAAGTATGCATGGTTTTCGTAATAGTTAATTCAATCAAATATCCCTTTTCAGAGAACAGAGTGCTTCAATTCTGTCAGAAATCGAAGCTGGAAGAGGCATTGGAAATAGAGAGAATAGCACTGAACACCCAATCAAGCCTTTGATTTCAAAGTATCCTAACATAAGCGATGGCGTCATGAGAAAGCGAGCGAGTAATAGAGAAAGCATAGGGCTCCATGAAGATATCAATTCTGTTCCATCCCGTTTGAAAGATAATGAAGTTGATGATGAAGAATTAACCCGAAATCTTCCTGGTTCGTCTTTATTGTAGCATCTATAATTAGTTTAACTCATATATTTGACTCATATAGACAAATCCAAGGCATGGTTGATAAAAGAGCTTCGAGTCATTAAGCCTGGTTTCCATGTAACTTTTTAATGTCGGCGACCCACCAGCGACTCAACGGCGATATTGCTACTGAAGTATGTTTCCATATACTTTTCACTCACCCAGCGACCCACCGACGATGAGCTATCCTCCATTGAGAATTTTAAAATGAAACTGAAATGAAAGTCATTTTTAGTAGTATTGAAGCCAATCAAACTTCTGAAACTGCACAACCCACCGGCGACCTACCGCAGTCATGCTTCCATATACATTTCTCGAGGTCGCCGGCACCGCAATGAAAAAAAGGTTGAACAAGTTTCAACTTTTCTTCAATGTCTGCGGTGAGTCGTCGGTGGGTCGCCGGCACTAGAAAGTTATATGGAAACCAGGCTTTAATTCCACAACCTACTTTCAATACTATTCTGTTTCTGAGAAAAGTCAGCCGTAAATCGCAGTGGCATTTGTTTACATTTAAAGAGGTGGGTAATTCACCACCAGCCCTTTTCATTACACCACTAGTTGAACATGTTTG
Source organism: Cassiopea andromeda (assembly GCA_018155075.1). Classification (NCBI taxonomy): domain Eukaryota; kingdom Metazoa; phylum Cnidaria; class Scyphozoa; order Rhizostomeae; family Cassiopeidae; genus Cassiopea; species Cassiopea andromeda. Next base: position 288,156 of record WIPJ01000648.1, read on the forward strand.
CCCTACTACTGAAGTGCCCTTGTGAGTCAGTGACTTTTTTATTTTGCCTTATTCGAAATATTTGTGGATGAAACTCGCCAAGTCTTCATTGAGCAAGTTTCAAATTTAAATTCATTTTTCCTGGAAGTGCTGCTTTTATTTGATTTCCCTTTTAATTCATAACATTCAAGCACTTTTAGTTATAATCTAGTAATCAGATTTTTCCTTCTACGATCTATAGCAGTATTTTACGAGCACTTTGGAAAACCTTGTAAACTATAGATTCTGCATTTATTTAAAGTGTTCCTTTCTCAAATGTTCCTCTAGTAAAGTATCCTTAAAAATGCCCAACCGAATTTTTATTTTATGTAAGGCTGTCAAATTTCTTCTTAGACATACAAGAGTTGGATCCGAGTCTAAAATGGCTCTTACCTTCGTGGTTTGTTATTGTGGCGTACTTAGCATGCCTCGTCATTGCTGCATTATCAATATTGGCAATCCTCATCTACGGGCAACAGTTTGGCAAAGACAAAGCTCTGAGTTGGCTCCAATCAGTGTTCTCTGGATTGCTGCAGGATGTATTTGTGACGTATCCAGTGCTTGTGAGTTTGTCTTAGATTGCTTGCTTGCATAAGAGGCTACTAAGCTCTGTAACAAGCTGCTCCTGTAAAGTGTAGAAGCTAAGACAAAATTCAGTTTTTATGCTGAGTGTAAAGGCATTAGCACGCAATAACGTGACAATTAAAGTTGGAAAGGAGAACTGAGACGAGAACAGGGACGCCGAAGCGTATTTTTGAGTGATGAGGCTGGGGACGAGTGGCAAACTCCTATTGGGCGTGGCAGCGTGGGTTAGGGGTGGAACTTCTCAAAGCTTTTACAAGTGCGCTTTTAGAATGCAAGAATACCCCCCTTTTGAGCATCAAAGTATATCTTATCTTAGATAGGATAAGCTATTTATTGTATGGCATCATACACTAACAAAAAAGTGGGAGGCTGCAGCTCCCAGGTCCGTCGTGCCTGGAAGGACAAAATGCTAGTCCTCAAAATGAGAGCACGAACAAGGATCAAGACTATGAGTTAGCAAGTAAGTGACCATGAGTATAGTGTTAAGGTGAACTGAGAATGCAACTTGAAGAGCAAATGGGTGCCCTTTTAAGAGATGTAGCAAATATAACATGGGTGGGAGATGAAGACAAAACATACCAAATGGAAATATTTAAAGCTAGTACTGTTTCTATGTTAGCATCCTTTATTCATCGCTGTCTTATGGCAAATACTTTTTCCATTGATGTTAGTTAGAAGAAGTCTTAGCGCAATGTGTTTGCAAAACTGTCTTGACATATTGTAATATAATATAACATAGTATAATATAATATAATGTAATATAATATAATATAACATAATATAATATAATATAATATAATGCAATATAATATAATGTAATATAATATAATATGATATAATAAAGCATAATATAATATAATATTGTACAATAAGATATAACATAATATAATACAATATAGTATAATAAAATATAATATAGTATAATATAATATAATATTATGCAATATAATATAATGTAATGTAATTTAATATGATATAATATAGTATGATATAATATAATACAATAAAACATACCTTAGTATAATAAAATAGAACATTATATAATATAATATAGTATAATATAATATAGTATAATATTATATATGATATACTGTGACTAGAAGGATCTTATACTGTATTTACATCATCTTTTCAGCTCGTTCTCGTTGCTTTGTTCTTGGCTATCATCAGAAAACCAATGAATTTAGACTACTCTGATTTCGTTAATTGGTAAGTTGTGTTATACCTAGTATATTGAAAAAAATTAACTTGAATTTATCTGCAGAAGTATCTTTTTCCCTACCATGTTGGTGAAATATTTGTTAAAAAATGAAATCAAATGCTTATATGTAAAAGCAGGATATGGCTGAGAATTGTTATAGCTAGAAATAGGTATGAAAGTAGAAGCTTGGAAGAATTCTTTGGTAATCTTTTGTTACTGAGTGCTTTCTTTTACATCATTTCTAACTTCTCATTTTTGCTGAAATGTTTGCAGTCCAGCACCTCTTCAGGGAGAATTGAATTACAGCAAAATGCTTCTATTATAATGTGCCACTAGTTGAGTGCACTCTCATAAGTATGGCACATGTTTAAGTTTTACTTGAAAAGGTGACACTCTTTTGCAGCCCTGTTATACCAGGAGATCGATCTGCAAGCTCTGAGCCAGTTCGAGGCTACGCCCTTGAACTTGCCCAAAAGCAAGGACGTGGCAAAAGAGAAATTAGAAGAATTGTTAAGAATCTTGCATTTCAAGTTGTTCATTTGTGGTTGGTGTTGTCCATCTGTCTAACGAGCTATGAGTCACACATGTCTAACACGAGGAGACAATTTGAGGCAAAAATGTTTCCTGGAAAGCAGGGCATCCGAGAAATTGATAGGTAGCTACATTTTACATGAAGTACCTTCTTGTAGTATCTTAACTGATGGTGTGCATACATTAGAATTAGGCACGTTTTTTATAGGAAAAAGTTTATACAAAAATGAAGCTCAGATGGTCAAAATCTTAAGAAAATCACGAGACTTAATTTCTTAAATTTAGTGTTTTTATTAGGTAAAAATCGGTATTTTGTCGTTATTGCATTCAAGATGATAAAGATGGAATTCAGATCAAGTATAAAATATTAATAACGGAAGTGTAAACCATTTTGGCCAGTTTATTTCAGTAAAAGTTAAGAAAAATTTAAGAAAATCTCAGGCTCAATTTTGGGAAAAGCTAAGATTGAGGCTCAAGCAAAATGATGGTTTTCTTAAAGAAAAAACGTGTATATAATCGGCTTTTAGCATGCCATAACATATGATAGTACATTATATTATGTTAGATTATATTATACTATATTATATTATATTGTATCATATTATATTTTAAAATGTTATATTATATTATATTATACTATATCATATTACATTATATTACATTACATTCTGTTATGCTATGTCATATTATATTATGTTATATTTTATCATACTATATATTATTTTCTATTATACTATATATATTATGTAATGCACATCATGCTAAATGTCACAGTATCTAATTTAAGTGCTATACATTACATTCAGTAATATTTCATTGACTAGTGATAAATTTCAGACTCAATATCGATAAAAAAAATTACAATTGCTTATCATTGTTGCGTTGAAAATTCAGAATTCAAAATCTTCCCACGGTGAGAAGGCATGCTCTGATGAGGGGGGCTATAGATTCTGGCTTTCCCCTTGGCCCGCCAGTATTGACAGGAATAGGAAGGTCGGAGAGTATACATGCTAGGTGTTGTCTCTTATATATACGTTTTTCATATGTATATGCTTCATGCATTCAGACTTATTAAATCCTACTTTTAGGATAAACAAAGTATGGCAGTGGATGGAAACTGACCTATCTGGGTTTTTATTCCCAGCTTCAACCGACAGCAAATACTGGATTTTGCGATCTGCGCCTAGATTAAGGCAAGTACGGATCCAATCTAAAGATTGTTTGGATTCAGTCACAGCAAAAACTGTAGATAACATTACGACATGTAATCCAGAGTACTGTAATGCAGATATTGAAAAAAGGGAATTTCTAAGGGATTGGACTAAACCTGGACCCTTGAAAAACACACCATGGTCATTCAAAACTGAGGAAGAATTGAATGGAACAATACATATAGGCAGACTTGGGTCCTATCCGCATTCGGGATATTCCACAGTGCTTGGTTCAACAAAGTCACAGCTTGTAGCAAAAATTGCAAGTTTGAAAGCCGCTGGTTGGCTTGACTCGCGTACAAGAGCGTTGTTTCTTGAATTTGTTTTGCAGAATGTAAATATAAACAGATACGCTGTAGCTACTGTAGTCTTTGAATTTGCATCTACAGGATTCATCATTCAACAGCTTGAAGTGTTATACCTGCGTGTTCATATGTATATAACTAGGCTGGACAACTTTCGACTGTTCTGTGAAGTCACTTTTGGCCTTTTAACATTTTATCAACTGTGGCTAATACAGGACAAATTAAGGAGAAGAGGCAGGAAATTCTTTGATAAATTTTGGAATTTGCACTTGCTGATAAGCTTTACGGTCAATGCATGTACTGTTGGATTGTCCATCTTTAGGCTAATAGTCTTTTTAGAGTTGAGGCCGTTTTTGAAGAATGGAGTACCACAAGGATATGATCTCAGAAAAGCTGCTATTATCGATTGGTCGATTCAAGCTTGTTATGGATTTGTGTGTTTCATACTCATTATCAAGGTTAGTTATCAAGTTGTATTGTTTACCAAATTACCTCTATTTAGCACACTTCCTGCAGTTTTACCGCATGTTTATGTGCCAATATTTACTAATTCTATCTACGTAGTGAACTAAATTGTAATCTATTCTCGTAACAAATTAAATTCCCGAATACTTTCTTTATATTCCATATGTACTGCGTTTTTAAGCTAATTCATTTCATCATTATTTATCGCCTACTTACATTTTTATTCATTTATCTTCTTTCTGTGTTCTTTCTTTTTGATGCATTCACTTCTACCATCATTCGAGCGACTTATTACATCTTTTGCCGCAGAAAGAAGCCGTGGAATAGTCCAGAACTTCTTACTATCTAAGATACCCTTGCAAAATGCATAGTAGTTTTATTGTTCATTTCATTTCATTTCAAATATTTTAGGAGGGTGGTCCTTCAGCAGTGCTGGTTTTCAAGGGACCCTCCATAACATACTTTACAAAATAAACATACCATATCTAAAATCAAATAAAGTGAACCTAGAACGGTCCTAAAAGCATTAATTAAAATGGATATTAACGATAAAAAACATACTGCATCAGAAAAACAAGAGTCAAGGCTTAAAATGACTATATGCTATATACATTTAAAAAAATACTCAGGGGTGATGCCAGCTTTCCATCAACAGAGAGGCTGTTCCAAGTCTTAGCACCTCTGAAAGAGAAACATTTTTGACCAGTTTTCGTGTTATTGTTCGTATTTTCACTCTAGTTATTGTTAGTAGCTTGCTTTGTTATTATCAGGCTAGCCAATTGTAACTATCTTATTAAAAGAGGTTACTATTTTATGTAGCAGAATATAATGTGAAAGTCTACTCTCATTATTATTATCTATTATCAATTCTCAGTTATTACATGAAAATTACCTTTTCCCATGCTAATTTTGCAGGTTATATCTCTGTTATCGTGGACTCGACCGTATCGTGTCATAGCTTCTACCCTTCAAAGAGCAAAAAAACACTTATTTGCAATCACTGTTGGCTTCATCCTCTGTCTGACTGCGTTTGCTTCATGGGGCAACTTGGTACGTATTGCAAGTCAATGCTGCTAACAAAATGATAGTCCTAGAATATATGTAGTTATCGTCAATTGCCATATCTATCTTCTTTCATGCTTAGGATATTGTCAAGAGTTCATCATGAAGCTGATATTTATTTTAAATGAAATAGCCCATGTAACATAAAATGTTACATGCAAGCAAGACTTAAATGCACTCCCAATTTCCAGGTCACCGCAGAAAACACAGCAAGAAAACAACACTGTGATTATATGAGCTTGAGATATGGTTTGCTAAAACAAAACAAATTGAACATACATAGAAAGAAGAACTATCTCTTAACGACATAAAAATTGTCCATAGTCATGGGTAAAACGAAGGAATAAATACTAGGATCAGCAAAGAACACATACTTCAAGTCAATATGCCTGTAATATGCATGAAGTATGAACCTGCCCAAAATGCCCAGTAACAAATATCTATAAAATTCCACTCTAGACAAGTATTGTAATCACAACGAGAAATTAATAACTGCTTTATCCGTCTTGGCTATCTCTATCCTTGTTCTAGCTCCTAGTCAACTCCTAGGTCAACTGCCTTACCCAACCAAAATAATCCCTAAAGTGTGCATGATAAACATAGAAAACAAAAGACTATAAAACGAGCTCAAAAGCAGTCACTTTTAAGTCCTCTTGAGAGCTTCTTGCACGTTACAGCCCACGTTTATTCTCAACTTCGTTCTCAAAAAGTACATCACACGAATTTGATTTTTGCCTTTAAACTGAGAATTTCTACTTTTCAGGCATTTGGATCTTCTCATTCCCATTTTTACACGTTCTGGAGGACACTTCTATACACAATGTTGCTTCGCATCTGGGACATAGATGAATCAGACATGCCATATAGTGGACTGTTTGTCCTTTGGAAAATCCTCTACACATTCATCTTCTTCGTGTTTATATTGTCATTCTTCAGATCTGCGTTACGCGCGTGTTACAGGGATTCTAGGCTTTTCTACAAAATTGGCCACAAGATGCACCACAGTGAAATGGTCAAGTATCTATCCAGCAGATTTGCCCTTCGAAAGAAAAAAACGGTAATCCTAACTTGATTCGTTCCTCAGCTGGATATTTATGTTGTACTTTTCGTCACATAAAAAATCGAACTGCACCTACTTTCTTCCTAAGACGCATACTGAGTTGTTTTAAGTATCACTTAGCAATAAGAAGGAAAAAAGAGAAGAAACGAAAAGAAGCCTTTCTGTCGTAATTTCTTTAATATAACAAGAATTTTTGTCCTTTTCAAATGTTTTGGACCAATACTAAAACCACATGCATGATTTTTCTCGTAGACCAAACGTGTTAAATTTAGTCTGAATCCTCCAGCCCCACGCAACACATTGGCGATGTCACAACGAACAATTTCACTTGGTTCTGACCAATGGCTATCATCACAATCGCTAGCATCATATAGTCAAACCCCAACATACCTTCGACAACAGGCATTGAGTCGGCTTAATCCAATAACAGACGAGATATTGCAATATGTCCATCTGTTGGAACACGATGATATGTTGGAAGAGGAGTTCTACAGCAGATTGGAAAGCTATGCTAACGATTCTCGAAGAAGTGGAAAAAACTGAAAGGCCGTTTTAATTATAGTTAGACAGTTTATAGGGAATTAGAAGCATTTAAAAGTCAGATCAGATAAGACAATGATGGAGTCAATTCCAGGTAATTTCAGATGCAATGTTTACATGCTTTGCTTCTAAAGCACCATCGATTTCCAAAACAGATGGTGCATTTTGAATGAAAGTATTTCTGATCGCTATCAGGGAAGAAATTGCTAGTTAGGCCAGAAATTGGGGGAAATTCTACTAATTTTATCAAAAAGCTAAGATGCTGCACGAAATCTGAGAATAGAAGTGACTATATTTGTAATACACGTTTTTTTTATAAGAAAAAAGTTTATAAGAAAATGAGGCTCAAATCGTCAAAATCTTAAGAAAATCGTAAGAAAATCACGAGGCTCAGTTTCCAAAATTAAGTGTTTTTATAAGCCAAAAATCGGAAATTTCGTCGTTATTGCATTCAAAATGTTAAGGATGGAATTCAAATTCAAGTATACTATAGTATTAACGAAAGTGTAAACCACTCTAGCCAGTTTATGTCAGCAAAAGTTAAGAAAAATTTAAGAAAATCTGAGGCTCAATTTCGGAAAAAGTTAAGAAAATTGAGGCTCAGGCAAAATAATGATTTTCTTA
>WIPJ01000648.1:295866-355639 GCA_018155075.1 Cassiopea andromeda
TATATATATATATATATATATATATATATATATATATATATATATATATATATATATATATATATATATAAATCACAAATTTTAGTCACTGAACTATTCATATACATGGGAAAAATTGCACATAGAAGCAACAAGTATATCAAAAAGGGAACTGAATTTTTACAGAATATAGAATGCCAACTATTCTACTTTCTGGAGCCTAAGCACAAATCTCTTGTTCTCAATTGAGTATAATCTAGAATTCTTCCCTAGATTCGTCATTTTAGCTATGGTAGATATCATGTGTCTGATGTAATTGCTACTTGAAAGTAGATTTTTATCCAATACCAATTTTTTATTGAACTAACTGACGATGTGCTTATTAGCACATACTAATTGCATTACGCTTTGTAAACAAAGCAGAAACACATTTTTATGTAGTGACAAAGTCATTTTCCAGTATTTATTTCCACATTTAACTTGGGTTTTGAATGTTATCTTCACTGTTTTTGTATTTTAATATGTTTTTGGTTTAGATACATTGGTATTTATATGCACAGGCTGGAAATACCATGACCGCAAGCTTTATTCAAACGACTTGGCATTGTTATATATTGTTCATTGTAGTATAGTATTTTTAATAAAGACTTGTGCTGCCTCAATGGAAAATTGACAGATCTTCCAAGAAAAGATGGTACCAGCATACTTAGTACTTCTATTATTTGGCATAACCCTAGAAAATAATTCACATCCCAATCTCTTAAAATAGAAAATAATGAAACCTTACTTAACATCCACCGTGCGCTTTTTACCACGAAAAATGCCAGAGGCCTTTAATTCCAGCCAGCCCGCCCCTGCTTCTATTCCTGTACAGCTTTAAATGTCTTCTAATTACATATGTGGAAGGTCAATTAATACTTTCTTGCCATAGAGCTGTTTTTCGTAAATAAAAAAACCCGTTGTGCTACCAGTAGATAACTATGCAATGTCATTTTTGCTTTTGTGCAGCGACTGAGTACCTACTTAACTCTTTGAGTATTTGAGACTATTGCAGCGTAGTTTTGCAACAATGCTTGACGTTGGAAGCAAACGATGGTTTTAAGAATATTTAGCACAGAAAGCTAAGTTAGATGGTTCTCAATTTAAAAGCAGATAGAGTGAAGTACATCATCAAAGTTGATACAATCTAGCAACTGGACGAATCCGGTCAGACATTGTAGATGTAGTAAATTTTGCTTTAAAACAACAAATAGTAATGATATGGGTATGCAATTCACTAGTTTTAAGAGTTATTACACCCCATTGTATATTTTTTACTAAATTTCGCCATGCATATATATTTTAAAGAATTCATGAAACAGACTAAGCTGTTGTGCTGAAGTTAATGTCATTTCAACTGATTAAACCAGCATTTTAAAGCTCTACTCTTCTCTGTGATTTCTCTGAAATAGCCAACAGGCCTTCAGCTTTAAATAAGTTTTATCTCAACTTGGTGCATCTTCTCTATTCTAGGCTTTGGTATTTTTCATTGTCAAATAAAATAGGAATTTTCCGGTAATTATCAATGTTACTGAACACGAGGGAGAGCTGATAGTTTGTACAGAACAATGACAAATATTTTGACTTTTTTTCACAACTCTTTGCCCTTCGGTTAAAATTTTTACAGCTCTAAGCTTAGGAAAGGGGCTGACAGGAGAGGCTGCAGCCTCCCTTTAGTGTGACTGAAATCCGGTACATTCCGGCAGGACCGAAACTAAAGAAAATTGGTGGTGTGCACAACCCCAATTTGCCGACAGAAAGACTTCGTTCGAGCCCAGTTGCCGACAAATAGGACTTTCCTTGAGTTTTATTAGCAAGACAACGTTGACGAGTACTGGTGATATTCAGCAAATGTGCCAACAAGCTAAATATTGGAGGAGTGCGACACCACTCCACACCCCCTATAGTCCATGCATTCGGGAAATCTTCCTGAAAGAACAATAGCAGTTTTCTGACTGCTCTCCAGTTCCCCTTACTCACTCCTGCAGACAGTTCACAGCCCCCTAAATTGTAAGTCCCTCCGTGCCTATCTTTACAGCCCCCCTATCCCAGAGTGCATTCAGTCCATGCACTTAAGCCCGAAGATTTCCAGCGTGGAGTTGGCTGTCTTGTTGGCGTGGCGGCGTGTACATTGCTTAAACTATACTCTTTGGCCTAATTGTGTATCAAAATACAAATCCAGACGCATGGTTGTTTTGATCTTTGCACCTCAGGTACACGGCAACCTTCAACGTTGGCGTACACCTGAGGAGCTATTGCCGTACCTCCGGCGTGAGTTTTACATGGAATGCACTCTGGCCCCTAGCATTATTAGCTCAAAATGTATAAGTTCTGCACAATACACGTTCTTTTATAAGAAAATCATTATTTTGCCTGAGCCTCAATTTTCGTAACATTTCCCGAAATTGAGCCTGAGATTTTCTTAAATTTTTTTTAACTTTTACTGAAATTAACTGGCTAGAGTGGTTTACTCTTTCGTTAATAATATTGTATACTTGAATTTGAATTCTATCTTTAAAATTTTGAATGCAATAACGACGAAATACCGATTTTTGGCCTATAAAAACACTTAATTTTGTAAATTGAGCCTCGTGATTTTCTTATGATTTTCTTAAGATTTTGACGATTTGAGCCTCATATTCTTATAAATTGTTGTCTTATACAAAAACGTGTATTTGACAAGAGTTAATGAATCATCAAAAACTTATACCTACAGATTGCCATTCAACATGTAGGTACTTCCCTACAACCTACAGAGGGTCAATTAGCCTACTGTAGGTAGAACACCCTGATCTCATTTCTAGTTTGATGACCTCGTTTCTATGAAGTACACGAAGTCCAATCCATTGATTGAAAGGAAGTAGGTTGGACTTCGCACGGCCTGAAAATGATTAGAGCAATTTTAGTGTTTAATAATCATGGAAAACCAAGGCTCAGTAAATTCTATACATACTACGTAAGTATTTCGAGCAATTAACTTATGTGCTATTCATTATCTTGATGTAAGTCTAAGGTGCTATCATATTTTTGGAAAAGAAGTAATAAACAAGTCAGTTATTCAGAAGAAGAGTAATTGCAGTAGTTTATGCTATACGTAAATGTATAAATTGAGTTTTAAAATAGCAGATGAAATATCCAAACTATAATTCTGCAATTAGTGCTTTGTACTTTCAAGATGGATCGTTTTTAAATTTCGTAGAATGAGGATATGAAACAGCAAATCATAAGAGAGACGTTTCACTTGGTATCAAAAAGAGATGATGCTGTTTGCAACTTTTTAGAAGGGGGATCGTAAGTTTCTCCAGTTTTTTACCTCTAATGACATTTTTATTGAGTATAAATTCTGAATAACATGAAAATGTAACTGTGGTTTATAGTTTATCTTGTAAATAACATGAAAATGTAACTGTGGTTTATAGTTTATCTTGTAAATAACATGAAAATGTAACTGTGGTTTATAGTTTATCTTGTAGATTCTATTTAGTAGATTTATGCCAACTTAGAAATATTTTCAAATTACTATTCAAAATTTTTTATCTTTCAAAGTTACTCTTCATTCTTGTTAGTGTGTAAGAATGTATTGTTTTAGGGTAATTGGTGGGGCAGACTTTAAGTTGATATACAGGCACTATGCGACATTGTACTTTGTTTTCTGTGTGGACTCATCTGAAAGTGAATTGGGTATTTTGGATCTTATTCAAGTAAGTATCTCAAGTATTATTCCCCTTGTGACTTACTTCCACCCCAGATTGGAAGCTTTGAATATTGCTTGGGGGATTTGTTTTGTGGCCTTGAAATTGCATGGCTGCAAGTAGCTTGAATAAAAATTTTGTACGGATGAGAGTTATACAGGACTGAGAGTAAAGTATAATATTGTATTGCCAGAAAAATTTTGTATGGCTGGAATAATCATGTTACTAGAATTGCCTGGCTGCAACCACAGCTAACAGCTGATGTGCAGAGAGTAGAAACCCCCCAATCAGGACAAAAATTCCAATCTGGGCTGTATATCTCTTGTTTTTTGTAATTATTTTAGTAATGAAGAGCTTATTTATGCTAATCTCTTCATTGAAAGTGTTACTAAGGTTAAATGGTAATATTCTTAGATGCATACCTTCATGCACCAATGTAGCATTGTGGCTGGTGTGAATGCTGCATGAGGGAGCAGGGCAATTATCATTTACCCTTTTGAGCTCACTAGCTTGACATCAACTGTGAAACAAGTTTTCCTCCTTATGTATTGTTTTGTATGTAGCTGGTAATCATATTTTAAATTTTAGTTTAGTTTTATGTTTTCTATTTAATGGCCCCAGGGTAGTCAGATATTGCTCCTCGGGGTATCGTCTTTGTAGTATAGTAATGTTTGGCTTGTAAGTACTGTATGTAACTCGTTGTAGGCTTTTCATTCTGAATAAAAGAAATACCTTCACCCTCAGTGTTTTTATAGCAAAGGATGTGATACAAGTTACTTGTATTGATTGAAAATTTTTAGTGACAACAGCATGATTATGTTGTTATGCTCTTGCAATTCAAGAGAACTTAAATGTAGTACTACATAGATACTTCATGTAGTGCTACTTACCAAGATTTAGGAAACTAAGTCATCCATAGTTGGGCCATTGATTCGTTACTGGGAGAGGATTCAATTACAACTGTTCCAATCTGCAAAAAATGCATTGCTTTAAATTGCAATTAGCCTCACCATTTTTGCTGATTTATTGTTTCTCATTTTAGGTCTTTGTAGAAACACTGGACAAATGTTTTGAAAACGTTTGTGAATTGGATCTTATCTTTCATGTTGACAAGGTGAGACATTTACAAAATATTGTTAAAATCTTGAAGGTTATCTTATTGTCTTGCCTCTTCACAAAAGATGCTTCAGACTCCCAACAATTGATATATAATTACAATGATGTCACAGGGAGCATACACATTTCTATGCTAGGAGCACCTTGTACATTCTTTCAAAGGCTTTCTTGCAAGCATAAAGTGTAAATTCTACCTTTTGTTGATTACTTTCTATTACATGCCCATTTGACATTTAGTCTTCATAACTTAGCTTTTATTTTATTTTTGTACCACACTGTACATCAGGCAGTGAAAATCAATATACCCTGTGGTTGAGACTGTGAGATTACTTAAAGTTGCTGGTACCTAAGCTCAATTGTTTTAAGATTTAGATATATTTTGAAACAAATACAAGGCTGCTTATATGTGCTTGGGGCTTATAGATATTGAAGTTGAAAATGGCAAATCAAAGGAAAACATATATTTTTCTTAATGCTATTAGACACTGTAAATGTTATAAAGGTAGTGAAATTTTGGGAATTTGCATAAACTCCTACCAAAAGTTTTCTTCTCATTGTCCTTTCTGATGGCAATGTGCAAATCACAGTAAAAGGGAGAAGAGAGAATTAAACTGACCTATAGTGCCTTGCAAAGTACCTGTAGAAGCCTTGTTTTGCACTTTCAAGAAAATGAAGCAAGTCATTTGTGATTTGTGTCCAAGGATGTTCCATTAAAGTGGTGAATCCTGTTGGTATTTGAGTTGTTCCCTATGCCTAAACTGCAAATAGCCAAGCCCCCAATTTATGGCTTTATATAGATACCATGATACCTTTATCTACATAAAAGCACAGCTGTTTATATCTGGTTGGTGCCCATATATGAGATTTTAGGGTATAAAATTGAATGTGCTTAGAATTTTTGTGCTTCTTTTCTAATTTATGCATCTTCATGTTAAATATCAGGTGCATCATATATTGAATGAAATTGTCATGGGAGGCATGGTGCTAGAAACAAATATGTCAGAAATACTCACACATATTGAGGCACAAAATAAGATAGAAAAGCAAGAGGTTTGTATTATATTATATTATATTATATTATATTATATTATATTATATTATATTATATTATATTATATTATATTATATTATATTATATTATATTATATTATATTATATTATATTAGATATGTCAGATATGTTATATTATATTATATTATGTTATATAATATAACATTGTATAATATAATATTATGTTATATCATATTGTATTATAGTATATTATATTATATTGAATTATATTATATTATATCATATTATATTATGATATATTATGTTATATTATACTGTATTCTGCTGTATTGTATTTGTCATTCATTACTCACTATGGCAAAATGAGATGAGGATTATCAGCATAAATATATATATATATATATATATATATATATATATATATATATATATATATATATATATATATATATATATATATATATATATTTATTTATTTATATTAACATTAGATATATTGAAACCATCAAGTACTTTTTTGTTTAAGTAAAGTTTCAGAAAAACTCCTTGATGAACGTGTTGTAGAGCATTTTGATTATCTGTATTGAGCACCAGCAAAAGTTTTTTTTCAGATTTTTTGCTTTTACTATAGAAATTTACCATTTTTTGTTTTCTTTGCAGGCTGGCCTATCTGCTGCTCCTACCAGGGCATTGAATGCCATGAAAAACATAGGCCCTAATCTACCAAATATTCCAAATATTGCCAGCAATCTAAAGAACATGAATCTTCCACACATTCCAGCTTTCAAGTCAAGTTAGCAATCTTTTTTCTTTTCCATTTGCATAACTCAAAACAATACTTCCTTGCTTTTGGTGCAATTTGATTGCACCATTTTGTTGATCTATGTCCCTTGCCAATCACAAGCATTGACTTTAGTATGCACCATTAGTTGTTGAACCTATTTGTAAATACCAACAAGACTTAGTGCATTCTTTGGTATTTAATTTTTATTTGGTTTTTCCATGTACTGGGTTTTTGAAAAGAATTTTTGAAGTTTATAATATAAAACTATCTAGCTTTATTCTTTGATGTGAGTATTGCCTCCTATCTATCATCTAGTTCTCTAGTATAATTACAATGGTATCATGTTTGATTTAGAGTTAACTTCTCAAGGTCTTGAATCAGAAAACTTTTGATATTTTCAAATGTATTTTAATATTGTAGCTACTTCACTTAAGTTATATTTTATTTGAACAATGGACACTATCATTTTAGTTTGTTGATGCACTTTCTATACTTTGGTTTCCATATGGCTTGTTGGGCTTAGAAATTGTGTTAGTCAATTCAAATCATTGACTCAGAGTGCTAGAGAATGATACTTTACTAGGATGTTATCTTCATAGCCCTCCCTTAACAATTGGAAAGCAATGATGCAAGAGAATGGTACAATTACATAAGAATTGATTTCCAAGTTTACTCTAATATTGTTTAGATTGAGATTTATGCTCTCAATTCTTGTACATAGCATCTCCCATCTGTATCATTTATAGTTTTTATATAATTCTAATAATATAGTTTTCAAAAATTTGTAAGTTTAGTGTTATAGTCAGTATAGAAAGTTGAAAAAATTGATTTCAATTTGGTTTATTTTTCTTGGTGTATGCTGCACATTTATTTGATCGTGTCCACTTTAGAAGTTGGTCATTAAATTTAATTTCATTTCAATATGAAATAGCTGAATTCTTTAATATTTGCTTTTGTGGTCCAGTTGTTGCTGCTGCCTAATATTCAAAAACAACTTCCCGAGTTTGTTCTCTTTAGTCTAGATTTGGGACATAAGAGTAGTGAAGGATGTATGGGAGGGCTGATTATCCCAACACCAAGTTTTCCAACAAGCCAAACAATAACTGATGATTCAGCTGGTGTGACACCCCATGTTCCTACTTTAGCACCCCTCTGATTTGATTTGCAGGATATGATCTGAGTCCCTTTCATAAATTATGCTAGTCTTGATGTCTGATCTTGAATGGGGCATCTGATGCTCTGCTGTCCAGAGTGAGGATTTGTAATATTTTAAATGTAGACTACTTGTGAATCTGTAAACAGATAGTTTGCCAAACTGTTAACAGATGTCCTCAATGTGTACATCATAGCTTCATTTTAAATTGTTTCCCACTGCCTTTTATTTGTCAGTTTCCAAAATCACGTTCATTCATTGCCAGACATTGCACCAATCAGCTGTAGAGCATTACCAATTGGAATCCCCAGCTATTTTAAATTCCTAGCATTTTTATGAAGTCATGAACAACTTGGGGTGATTCCCCTTTGAAAGTGATTTTCTCTCTGCCTTTCAGATCATACTGTCTTGTGACTAAAAGAGGCCAGCACACCGGTTTCGTATGGGACATTTACTACGAACTGATGTGAGCTATGCTTATGCATACTTGAATTATTATGCTTTAATTAAGATAAATTATACGCATCTGGCCCGTAGCCATGGGGTGGCATGGGGAGGCAAATGTCACCCCTGGGCAACAGGATGCCAGCTTTTTGCCGCCCCTGGAAATTTTTTTGCAATTTTTTATTGTTGCTTTATCTTTGTAGCTAAGGAGAGATCTGATGTTTTGATTGAGCTGAACCTTGGTCTTTTTGAAATACTAGAAACTTCAAGTTTTTCCTGTACCCACATTATCCATTTGATTGTCTTAACATAAAGTATAAAAAAGCTCTTAGATTTTATACCACACGATTGCTCCAGGACAAAATTTCCACCCTCGGAAACACGACTGGCTACGGGCTTGATACGTATATGTTAGACAAATTTTCAATTGCTGATCCTCTGTTTCCTGATAGCTTATCAGACATCACCCGCTCTTTAGGACATCCCAGCATCTTTTGTTGTTTATGATGGAGATGGAAACAGGTTGGCTTGTAGGTATGGTTATTGAGAGTGACTTCATCATAAATTCAAAAGAATGGAAGAATCTTTTATCATATATTCAGCGAGGTGAGTGAAGAGTTAGAAGTAGTGGCTTTGGGAGCTTAGGACATTGCTTATAGGAAGTTATGAATTAGTGCAAGGTGACTGAGCGTAGAAGATAGAGAAAGAGGGTGTGATAGAGCAGATATTAAAGAGAATTAAAGGGTTTAGATACATGTTTTTTATTTTATAAGAAAACTTTCTCGGCCTAGTACTGTAACTTTCTTAACTTTTTCACGAATCCAGAATCAAAACTTTCCCAAGACTTTCTAAGCAACAAATTTTTGACTTCCAATTTTGTTGCATTCACATCATTGGAAAGCAAAAAGTTCCATGCACACCCGAAATGATGATAAATCTTAGTAAGTAAGGGATGTTGAACTGTTTGAGGGCAGCTAACATAATATATGTATCATTTTGTACACAAATAAATTGAATTTTAAATACATGTACACCTATAAACTGTCTTAATGCTAAAAAATCCAGCACTGAGTTTTTGGTACTTTTTCGTGCAGTCGAGTACTACTTTCTTAGAGCCAGTTCATACGATGAGCCATAGATGACCCGAAGCGACCGGAGGAGATTAGCCAGTGTTGAACCAATGAACAGCGTGACTGTGGCTCGAGCTGATGCTTTTCTGTGGTTTCATACGTTGAACCGAAGATGAAATTGCTAATTTTTTTTTTGTTTTTTTAGTAAGTAATGTCGGGGAAAGGCCGTAGTGCCTATAACAAAGCCCCGACAAAGGAAAAACTTAGAAAATGAGGGAAAGTTTAAGTAGAAAGGGAGACAAGATCAAGTTTGTTGATGTTAGATTTAAAAGATGACAAATTGTAGGATTCAGGGAAAGTAGTGGGTGGCAATGAGTTCCACAGTTGAGAAGTTCTAGGAATGAAAGAAGATTTGTGAGATAGAGTTAGTGGATTAGGTAGTGTAATTGCTAAATGCATAGGTTCGGCTCATCTACGGCTCATCGTATGAACTACCTCGTAGGAACCATTTTCCTGTAAATAAAAGGATGTGTATTGGAAACGAGGGATTATTCTGATAGGCTCCATATCCGAATTGAGGAAGCGTTATGTCCAGTAGTATTTCCAATGATTTCCGCAGACACTTTCAACAATTTGCTTTGTTTTAAGAGGCTTAAATTTGTATTTATTAATAATTATAATATTGCAATATTTATACAGTTTAGCTTGCTGAGCAATATGCATTTGCTGCTATCAATCAAGGACCTGTTTACCTAAAAGAACTAACATCAAATTTCGTATTAGCAAATTTAAACAGTATTAAGTTCAAAGGAAAAGTTAGATGCTAGAAGTCAAAGTTAAAAATCTTTGCAGGAAGTCTTAAATTCAACTATTGATGACTCGGTCTTCATATTGTTGGGAAGTTTGTTGAAAATCTTAGCATCCAAAAATCCAAACGTTTTTCTACCTGCTTCAGATTTTACTTTTGGAAGCAATAAGCTTGGATCATTTCCGCGAGTGACTTTGCAGTGATCCAAACATTTAAAGTATTCTTTATAATGAGGTGGCGAAATTCCATTCAAACATTTGAAGACTTCAATTGCACACATTTCATTTCTGATGTGGCTTATTGATGGTAATTTGACACTATCTCTTTTACCATTTGTAATCTTAAACATCGCATTTGAATTTTTTCAAATCGATGTTTCTTGTTTGTTGACATATCAATAAAAATGTTTTTGCAATAAAGTAGAAGAGGCCTTATCATAACTATTCATACTGTTTCCTGTTAGTGTTGGTTGTATGTTGTGTTCTTATCTGCGGTGTATCTTCCTGGGTGTCCTTAAAAATTTGCCTCTTTTTTTAAATAATTGATTGGAATGGTGTTTTGAAGAGATTTGAATAATTAATAATAGAGTTCTGTAGAACTTATGCAGTTTAGATAAAGTTAAAATTCTGCATAGCTTATGTGATATATGTCGTGCTTTATTTAGAAAAGATAAATGCTCTCGTTTTTACCTACATTCATCATTTCATTCTCAGCAACTAAGAATTTTGTTTGATTAATTACCCATGCTTATTTTGCGATGAGTGTACCGTTAAATTACCATCTGTTATATTTATCCATGATAATTAATTGTTAATTCTATATTTATATTTATTATCGGGGATTACCTTTATTTGACTAAATGCAACGACAAATTTATTGCTATTAGAGATAATTATTGTGTGTCATTTTAAAATTTACGTCCACTTTTCTTGTCATTCATTCTGCTGATTAAAGTTAGAAGTGAATAGTTTTCTCTTTGAAAGGTCTTTCTTTGGATTGATAGGTACTAAATTTACTACCTCGTGCCCAAATCTTATCACATCTGAAGTTAAACTTTTCACGGTTGTCAACATGCCACTAAATTCTTATCTCCTTGATTGTTGAGGATACCGAGGACCGCCCCTATCGTTAAAACCTATTGCTACGACGTTGAAGTTTAAAGCCAATCATTGGCGGAGGAATCTATTGCCATGCGCAAGCCATACACTATCACATTTCACTGCCTACAATCAATCAAACTGAAAATATGCCTTCTACGCATGCTCTTAGATTCCTTTGGGGGAATGACCTTTGGGGGAATGACCACTACCGTGTAAACTTGAAGGATTCGTATCGCTAACAATTGATTCCAAAGTGAAGGGAACAAACTGAAAAATAGACTCCGATTGTACTTCTTAAACAGGACCTTTTTTGTGTGGTTTGCAGCATGTTTGCAGTTAACACAGTTGTTACTGGTCATGTTGGTCATGTGATCTGCTCCCAGATCGCGTTTGTTTGTTGGCAGGATGGACACAAAGAAAAGACTCAAATGTGTTTCCTCTCTCTCACATATGTACTTTAACCACACTACTGAGATCTTTTACAAGCATCTAAAGTATTAAAACTCTACTCTAGACTACTAGGGGTGTAATATATATATACTTTTAATACTGAGGCAGGATGTGTCAGCATTTTTGCCCGACTTAGAGTAATCATTACTCAGCATAAAGTATAATAGAAGGGTAATGCTAGTTCTTTCTAGAACGCCTAGTCTTGTCGTATATGACGCAAGGGTAGATAATCCTTAATCCCTATAACAATAGAATAGAATGCTGCATCATGCACAGTCATTATCACGGGTTCTTTGTATTCTAATAGAGCTTATGTAAAATGCGGAATGGCAATATGTTGCCGGATACTCCTTGGCCTAACTACATTCTTAACTAGAAATAACCAAACAAACTATAGAGCTTAGATAAACATTTATTGCATGGCGCACGGCGAATTACTATGTGCGCGAAGCATTGCGCTGCGCGTATTCCTCCCGTTACTTTCAATATAAAATCAGCATTATTACAGTCAATTCCATTCGTAGTGCCGAGTCACTTCTTCATCAACTTTTCCCATCTTCATATGGAGTCACTGTTCTGCGTTAGTCTCTTCCAGGGTATTTTTAGGGTACTGACTGGTGGGAAATTTGTCCCAGTGCGCTCTTGTGGTCCTTTTTGATATTTCTTGGTAAACACAGCGATACAGCTAAAACGTTTTTCTTGATGTTCATTCTAAATGTTTATTAGTATCAACGGGCATGAAGACCAAGCTCTTTTACAAATGAAACAGAGTCCCTCTTATGGACTTGGCCCAGTAGTCAAATTCCCTTAGAAAACACCCTGACTTGGACTGCCCATCCTTTACAATCTCAAAATTCAGTTATTTAGTCCAAACATTACCAAATCGTTCATTAATCAACCAGTGTAGGTGTGACCAAAATTTTGGCAGGTTGCAGCCTGGGTATGGTAAGACTTAAATCTGGGTGGGTTACAATTTCCAGAGAGCAACTAATCAGGAACGATTATTGAAATCGAAAGACCATCACTAGCTAAGTTATTTTCCAAACAAAAAGGTGATCATTTAAGACTGGTAAAAGCTGTTGAAAGAAAATTTCGCCATCTTGTATTTTTTAATTTCTCTCGTGAATACACGTTTCTTTTTATAAGAAAAAAGTTTATAAGAATATGAGGCTCAAATCGTCAAAATCTTAAGAAAATCGTAAGAAAACCACGCGGCTCAAGTTTCCAAAATGTAGTGTTTTTATAGGCCAAACATTGGTATTTCGTCGTTATTGCATTCAAACTGTTAAAGATGGAATTCAAATTCAAGTATACAATAGTATTAACGAAAGTGTAAACCACTCTAGCCAGTTTATTTCAATAAAAGTTAAGAAAAATTTAAGAAAATCTCAGGCTCAATTTCGGGAAAAGTTAAGAACATTGAGGCTCCGGCAAAATAATGATTTTCTTATAAAAAAAGACGTGTAGTATTAGAGGTTCTTAAATATGCCCCGACCTAGTGCTATTGCTGTGGTTCTTAAACTGGGCTCGATCGAACCCCAGGGGCTCGATGAGTCAGTTTCATGAGTTCGATGGTTTGGCTCAACCCACTTGTTCAGTGCTTCTCAACCGGGGTGCACATGCACCCCTTGGGGTGAATTCGAGAAACTAAGGGGTGAAACTTTGAAAAAGGGGGAATTGGGGGTGAATTATACACAAAGGGGTGAAGTTGAAATTGGGCAGATAGTTTGGTGTCAGCTGTATAATACGGGTTTCTTGTCATTTTAGATCGTTATAAATCGCGACCTACAGCTAAAAGTAACAAAGCTAGTACCGAGTATAAAAACTCTTGTTGATCGACATCAAGTCCAAGGTTCGAATTGATAATTTTGTTATTTGCTTTTAGTAATAACTTATTACAGACAAAAATAACATCCATTTGTTAAAATACAGTATTTTGTGCTTTTTTATAGTATACACCCTATGTCATTATCTTCTAGTTTTAATTTTCTACAATATGACGATTTGTCGTGGTGGGGGTGAATTGTTGAGAATTATTTCTTAAAGGGGTGAAGTGGATCAAAAAGGTTGAGAAGCACTGCACTTGTTTGATTCGTGACGTCACACTCTGCTTGGCCAGTTCTTCCATTCATTTCTGTCCCTCACTTGGTGTTCGTACTGTTGATCCATTGTGGAAAATAAATTCACGAGGTACCTAAAAGTGTTTTGAGTAAAGATTTCGGCTTTTGCTTAAGCTGTTTTAAGGTTCTTACGTGCAAGACAATGCCAACCCCATTCCTCTCTTTGCAAAGAGATATCTGAGCTGAAATATCTGTATAGCATTTGCATCCATTAAGCAGATACTTGCAGTTTTGAAATACATTAGATATCAAATATCGCTTATTGTGGTTTATATATACTATGTGTACGCTTGTATTACTGTCTCATCCTGTACATCTTTGAAAAACGATGTTGAATTCTCAGATAGATAAAGTTCACTCTTAGGCCCTGGACAAATGACGCAACAAACTTTAGTGAACAAATGTAAGTGAAGTGTTGAGTGAAAAGTTTAGTCGTTTGGCCAGGCCTTTAGATGCAATTAAACACAACATCAAATGAAAATAGGTTGCTGAAGTAAGAATTGATTTTATAATGATGTTTAAAGAACTCAGACTTGTCAATGGGGTAGATTAACTATGGGGTCGTGTGCTGTCATGCATAACAGTGGCAACAAACAGCTTCATCAGCATAGATGGCGACAGGAATACAGAGCATATTTAACAGCACTTTCAATTATGCTCAAGAACATGGGCGTAGGAGGACGTCAAATTTTGGGGGAGCTGTAAACGTTCTGTAAACTTTCTGCTCGAATTTCCTACTGTTCTTTCAGAAAATTTGCCCGAGTGAAACGGATTTCTGCCCAGCTTGGGGGTTGCAGCCCCCTTCCCCCCGCCTCCTGCGCTTATGCTCAAGAACATTTGGGAAGAGAAGTATTGGAATGGTGGTATCAGATATTATTTACAAGTAGTTCATACAAATAGTAGTACCCACAAAAAGTAGGCGGTAACCAAGTAAAGGTTGTTGTAGATGTGCAATTTAGGCCCCCTAGTGTCAACACCAAAGCGTCAATACTGGACTATCATGCCACCAAAAAGGAAGGCCACAGAGGAAGACTATTCAAAGCTGACTGTTGCACAGCTAAAGGCATTGTGCAAGAAAAGAGGCCTTAATGCTGCAGGAAAGAAACAAGCACTAATTGACAGTTTAAAGAAAGATGATGCAGATGCAGGCGGAAAGAAGGTACTCTTTAGCACAGAATAGTAGGGGGGAATAAGAAGGAGGGAGCTAGTATTTTTGCTAAAAAAGCATAGATTTGGAGCGGTTAATAGTTCAAACATTTCAAAATTATTGCAATTCGTTGTTAGCATTGTATAAGTATAAGGTATATAGTTTCTTTTTATTTCCTTGGTTGTTAATATTGATTATTCACAAAGCCTATTTTATTTGCTTACCTATCCTTTTTAAAATTTTGAATTCCTTAGATTAGTAAGCTTGGGGTTGGATTTTAAAAAATTGCTTAGTTGCGGAGGGTGTTTGATTAATGGAAATGGGTGGTGATATTTTCAAAAACCTGCAATTGTCCCCTACTATTTGATGCCAAAGAGTAGAAGTATGTGGGAAGTCTATCTACAATAATTATCATTGTGTTGTCTTATACAGTGCTGATAAGATGTTTAAGAACATATTTGTTTAATTGTCTTCCTTTAAACCAGGCCAAAGGTGAAGAGAAAGAAGATGAAAAGCCAACAATGAAAGAGAAGTTAGTTGCATTAGCAAAAGCAGAAGAAAAGTCAAGAAAAAATAGAGCACGAGAAGTAGATAGCCATTGCTCTCTTGCTGGTGCAGAAGTGTGGATTGATTTTGACTGCATGCTAAATCAGACAAATATTGGCAACAATAATAACAAATTCTATGTCATACAGCTGCTGGCTGTAGGCAAAAATTTCTATGTTTGGAACAGATGGGGCAGAGTAGTAAGTATTAGCATGGCTGAGAGTTGCTGATTTATAATTGCTTGATTATATACCTGTACAGGGGAAACTTCCTCACTTTTGCTGAAACCATCAATAATTCTATAGCTTGTTGGTAAAAGCTTGCTTTTAATCATTCCTTGTCAGAGCACAGTTCTATTGACAGTATATATGCTGTTCTGCCAGGAATACAATGCCCACAGAACTATGTTCCTTGGTAAAGTTGCCCCCATTAGCACATCTTATGGAGTTGATTGTAATACATTAAACAATGAAGAACTGCTCATTCTTTTTCTGTAGGGCAATGATGCCTTTAATGATTCTGAAAATAAAGCCATTCTCTCCGTAACAATCTTTTATAACAACTCTACAAGCAGATTTATTTAGCTGCAGCAGTTTTGTTATTTGATATTTTTTCCCTTATTAATTTTGTTTATTCCTCCTTATTTTAATTTTATTTAATTTAAATTTTTTTACTTATTTATATTTATCTTTATTTCCTTTGTGGTTGTGTTCCAAGAGGGATTAAGAACATATCCACAATAAAATGTAATTTTTATATTCCTGGAGATGTTTCAAGATATTCTTCTTGAAAGACTTTTGTGGTTGAAAGATTCTATTGAAATAAAACTGTTTCTTTGTTAGATATATGTTAGTTTTTATTGTTCAAAGGCATCATTAAAGCTTGCAAGAGTGCGAGCAGCGCTCACAGTCATTTCCCGATATCTGCAGGCACATTTTTCATCTGGTTTTCAAAGTTTCTATTGTTAAGGCTTCTTTCTATGTTGAGCAAATGATGAGTTGAAATTCATGCCAATAATCCATCATTTAAAGTTTGGAACAACAAGAGAGAAGTATTGAAATTTATCAACTTGTTTTATTTTCCCTCTCAAAAAGACACAAAGTATTGAAACTTACTGACTCTTCTAAAAAAGAATGGTCAACTTTGTCAGAAAAGATTGCTTACTTTACAGTCATGCATGAGTTTCCCATCTTTCTCCCAAATGCCTAGTATTCTATATACAATCTCTTTTTATGAAAAACAATATAACTGAGGTTTAGGTTGGCTGCTCTTAATTTTTCCAAAATTTTTGATGCTGAATTGTTCTTACTTTGTGATTACATTTTTGTGGTGTAGACAATTTAGAAATTAGAAAATATTCAGGAAAATATTGGATATCTGAAATGGTTGTAAACCCATTAGACAAATGCTACATCCAAGGTGGCTTAGAAAGGTTTATAAAAAATTATAAATAGACAATCTTAGCACAGTATTTAGTTTCAAATGGGGGAACTAATTCACAAAAATCAAGGAGGAGAAGTGATAAGGCTATGAATCCTCTTCAGGATAATAAGGAAAGGATCTTTCATGTCCATATGTTAGGGGAAAGTTTATGCTTCATTGTCCAAAATATGTTTTATGACAGTGTTTAGGCCTCAAGCTTGTTCTTAATTTGTTCTTAATGTACAATCAAATTTCGGGCTCCTGTTCTTATAAAATTGTTTTTATAAAAAGAGTGTACTCCAAAGTTCTCTATGGCCAATGTGTCCTTATTTGTATGGCATGTCTCTTTAGGAGCACCATAGGAGAAATAGTAGAACTTATCAATACTTCTAATGAAGGATGGTCGGCTCTGATGGAAAAAATCTTTTATTTCACAAGGAGGCACAAGTTTCCCACTTTTCTATGATATTTCCTGTAAAGTATGCCCACTACATCACTATAGGCCTAAGTGCCACATATTTCCTTGGTGTGTTTCCTTAGGAACACCATAAGGAAAGCTGTAAATTGTCGAATTTTCTAGTTCAGAATGACCAATTTCAATGGAAAATTGTACATAAATATGAAGGAGACACAATTTTCCTTTTAATTTTCATATATGCCCATATCCATTACCCCAATCCAGGGGGGCCATGGGACCATGCTTCCACAAACAGTAGTATTCCCTATAGCAAACAATTGTCTTAAGAATTTTCCCACATGAAGAAAACAATAAAATTAATCAGATGTCCTCCCCAAAGCCCAGCTTTGGATCCACTCCTGTGGTATTGCACTGGACACACTCTAAGCTGCTTGTTATTGGGTTTTGTGGAAAGTAGGTGATGGTGAAGAATTGCATATCAAACATTTATTTCTTATTTTCATGATAGAAAATGAAAATCTATAGCAAATGCCTATAATAATCTGCCCTCATGTGTGCTGTCAATTTGTGCAGTGGATTTGAAGTAAGTTTTATTATACCTTTTAGGGCGAGCCTGGAGCAAATGCTCTTAAAGGGCCTTTTAATTTTGAAACTGCAGAGAAGGAATTTTGTAAGAAGTTTAAGGACAAAACAAGAAATGAATGGTGTGATAGGGAGAGTTTCAAACCAGTTGCAGGGAAATATACTTTAATTGAAATGGATACATCAAATGAAGAAGAGAAAGCTGCTAAGGTATATTTATGTGGATGATTATACTTTTGAATGATTTAATTAAATCACAAGTATTCTTGTGCTGCTCTAACTTTGTTGCCATTGTAATTATTATTTCATCATACTCACCACATTCATTGTTTTTTAGCCACATCTTTTGTCATCCCGCCATTCTCATTTTCTTGATTGTTATCTTGAATCATTCTTGATTCATTATCTTGATTGACACATTAGTTATCATCATTACACCCACCCACTAAGCAGATGACTTTATGCAGCTTTATCTTCCAGAATTGATGTTACGGAAGGGCTAGGGGACTTTTGCCCCCAAATCCAAACATGCTAGCCCCCCTATCTGAAGGTGAGGAAGTCCTTTTTGGAGGATTTTTGGCAGTTATAGTACCCTGAGAAACTAAGTTTAGCCCCCATGTCAGAAGATTCAGCCCCCTCTATTGCAAAATTTCTGGTGCCACCCCCAGTACAATCACCATATAAATTTGTATCATTCACTATCTTGTTTAGTCCATTGCATTTATCTTTTCTTTGTTGCCAACATTTTCTGCAACTGTCATGCAGTGATGCAAGTTAAGGGTGCTGTAGGTATTTTGCTGACAAGATAACCTGGCTCTAGATTTTCATCTTGCTTGATATGTATTTTAAGTCTGGTTTGATAGGCATATTTTACAGGGCAATAGAAATTTAATGGAAAGCACTTCATATGCCTTAGAAGCTACACATTCTGATTTATGCAGCACACATATGATCAAACCATTACTAACATTTTTGGTATAGCTAAATGCAACACTTTGTGTTCCATGTTATTTTTCTCTTCTTTGCAATGTACCCTAAATTATTGTACTGTATGATCCTTCAGTTACTTTTTTCATGTGTTTATTATTGCATTAGCTGAAAGCTTTAGATGCTATTGATGGAGTTGAAAAAAAAGTGAAGCCATCTTTACTAATCAAGCCAACACAGTCATTGCTCAGCCTTCTGTTTGATAACGACATGTTTAAGGAAGCTATGGTGAAATTGAATTTGGGTACTAGTGTTTCTGTAGATTTTTGCTTTCATTTTGCTCTTTCATATACGTTATATAGCTCCCTTGTATCTTTGATGCTGCAGAGCTTTTATTCAATTCAATTTTTGGAATATCCAAGAAATTTTTATGCACTGCTATACATTTAGCATGTTGAAGGCTGCAAGCGTAGTTTGTACAGCATAGACATATGCCATCACAGCTGTACATCATCCTTTGTTTCAGCAAACAATGGCTTTCCTGCAATTTTAGAGGATTCAAATAGTACAAACATAACACTCAAATTATTGGAAAATCAGTTTTAAATTGCTTGCCCAGCTCTTCCCTGTATTGTTGTGATTATTGATCACCATCTGGTTGCATTTCGTTTAATTCTGCTTAATTTGTTTGGATTGTTGAGATATGATTAGACAACTGAATTGAACAATTATTTTTACAGATGTAAAGAAAATGCCATTGGGGAAATTGAGCAAGATGCAAATTGCAAAAGGTTTTGAGGTAAACAGTGCTATGTATATTGTGAAGGGAGTATATCAGCAATAACATGTGGTGAGAAATGGCAGAAACATGAGGGGCTGAGGAGGCACTTACCCTCAATAATTTTACACTTAGAGAAATATAAAACAGTTGCATTAGTGCTGGTTCATAACTAGCAATAATTGAAAATGTTAAAGAGGCTTTTACTCTTTCTGCCCTTAATAAACGTTTTAAAGTTTCCACAATTGATGATGAGGTATGTAGCAAAATGAAGCATTCTTTGTAAGAAGGCCTACCTGCATCCCTAGCCATTTAAAGCAAGGTAGTTGGGAAGGTCCTTCAGGCTCCATAAGAATCAGACAAGGTAAAAAAGAATAATCAGAGGTAGCACCTGAGGAAGGCTAGGGGACTACTCTTTTGTGCTTAATTGTAGGGGGTGGAATTAGTGGAGGGGTGGATACTTCCCTAGATATTCATAAAGTGGAGAGGTGGTATTAATATCACCTACTGGGAAAATGGCAGCAACCCTTTAGGAAGAAGAGTTGATGCTCCCACTAGGTGGTGCTAAGCAAAAATTGGATGGAGTGGTAGACAGTGTTCCACCTGAAAAGGGTTGTGAAGTGCTTGATGAAGAGTCGACTCATAAGTAATAGGATGAAAATGACAGTGAACAGTGAGTTTGCAGATAGTGATGATGGTCACATTTTGCTAAAATGGGGAGGGGGCCATTATAAAATGCTATGAGGGGTGAAAAATTTCAAAAATTGCAATACTACCCCCCTACAATCAAGCACAAAGGATTCTAAGCACCCATTAGAGCATGCTAGCTTGTTGGAAAATTACAAAATCTTCTCTTTGTTAGGATGTTTAGTATCTTGGTAGCCATGTCTTAGTCTCCCCTTTTGAAAAGCGAAGTCCATATTAGGAAGCTGTTGATACTACTCCTTTGGAAAAGCTAAATTCATTTTAGGAAGCTGTTGATACCATCCCTGAGAAAACTCCCGATGAGATTCTTCTATCATGCTAGTCAATAAATGTGCTTAAACAGGATCAGAATACGTGTATTTATTTAGCAATGTGATTTATATCTCAAGTTTTTCGTGTTTGTATGTGTCTACATGACTTTGGACTGGATTGCATGTTAGTCATTACCTCTCTTTCAATCTTTAGGTTTTAGAGGAAATGGAGTTACTTATAGACCAAGGAAAACACAGTGGGTTGGAAGATCTTAGTTCTAAATTTTATACCGCCATACCCCATTCATTTGGACGCCAGAGACCTCCAGTAATAAACACAAGAGAAGTTCTTCAGAAAAAAATGGATATGCTAGCTGTACGTACACAAATTTTGCATGCTTTTACTTCGAAATAGTAATTTTGTCCCATTTGTTTTTGCCAATAAGCAGCCAATGCTGTTGTGGGCAATCTCGAAAGAAATGAAGAACATAAAGAATTTTTTGTTTACAGTTTTCATATTGAAGACCACATTTACCATTACCTATAGTTCTGCTGGTATGCAGTAGGTCCACAGTAGGAAAATCCTTGACTGGATATAGCTTCTGAAATGTCAATAGTTTGTAGTTACTACAGACCTTCACTACAGCTCGAAAAAGCGGCAACATTCATTTGACATACTGAAAGTTTTTTTGCCCGACACTCGTCAGAGTATGAAACGTCGGATAGTGACCGAAATATTACCCTAAATATATAGCCAGATGCGGTTACATGTGCTAGGATGCGTCTAATTGGCCACAAGAGTGGCCAATTAGGACCTATTGGTCATTCTTTTCTAATATTTAGTATGTCTAAAAGGTACTTGGTGATATCGAAATCGCCCAGAGGATAAAGCAAGAAGAAGAAGAAAGTCAGGTTAGTTTAGTTCACTGAACTTATGTAATTATTGCTGAATTAGGTCGCTCCTAACCCGAACCACAACGCCGTAACGCTAGACTTCTACTCAATAGACCACAGGTTTTAACTCATAGAGTGGAACAGACATTCTATTCGTTAGTCCACTGTTTTTTTTTCTTTTTAGTAAGTAATGTCGGGGAAAGGCCGTAAGGCCTATAACAAAGCCCCGACAAAGGAAAAACTGAAAACATAAGGGGAAGTTTAGTAGAAAGGGAGACAAGATCAAGTTTGTTAATGTTAGATTTAAAAGATGACAAATTGTAGGATTCAGGGAAAGTAGTGGGTGGCAATGAGTTCCACAGTTGAGAAGTTCTTGGAATGAAAGATGATTTGTGAGATAGAGTTGGTGGATTAGGTAGTGTAACTTGGAAAGGGTGTGAATAGGTAGAGCTTCTGGTTGTTTGAACACGCCTCACTGGATCAGGAATAATATTCTTGATTTCCTGAGAGCAATGTCCGTGAAAATAGCGGTAGAAAATGGGAAGATCTGCAACAAGACGTTGGGAGAGAGACTGTAGAGAATTAGTGAATTAATGAGAATTGCTGTTTAGGTAATTAGTGTTACGGCACCATTAATAGATGTTGTTACTGCAAAATTTTTAACCAATAGAAAAAGAATGTGGCCCTTACTTTTCGTTTCATTCATATTACTATTTCTTCTGATTTAATGTCGGAAATATTCTTATCATCTTATTATGTTATACATGCCTTTGATTCATACCACCATTGTATTTGTCGAGCAAATTAACTTGTTCAGTTATGAAGGAGTATTATCATTGGTTTTGCGAATTCCTTGTGCAGAATGTAAACGCAGAGGAAGTTGATCACCCATTGGATATCCAGTATGACCTGCTGAACACAGATCTTAGCCTTCTTACTAAACAGAGCGATGAGTTCAAGGTATGATTCCACTAAGCCTTGTCAAATTTGAGCATTTTAAAGTTTGAATGTTTTTATTTGCTACCTGGAATTTAGTGCGGGTTACTGGCTGGGCCGCCGAGAGAACTTAGAGACCTCAGAAGAAGAAGAAATTTTCAAGGTCTAGAAATTAACGTTAGAAAATTGCTGCTGGTTTAATTTATGAGCCCCCACACCTTGAAGCATGGGGTGTTGTGGGGCCTTTAGACCTTGAAGCCTTGGGGCAATTCGCCCCCACCCCTTCTTGACCGCCTGATTATTAATTCCATTCGCAGTATTACTACAACTTGAGTGATTGTATGTGTGAAATAACGTCCAGGTGGTGCAAAAATGGATAAATTGAATGGACTAGACATTTTAGATTTTAAGAACCTCAAGAGCATTGTTTCTTTCTGAGATCCTGGAATGCACAGATTCACGTCCGAAATAAGATTATTTCTACAGTTTTATGATGCAAAAATATGGAAAAATTAAGACAATGACCCTTCTTTGGTGCATTATTTTTATTACACTAGGTAGAAAGTTATGATGTGCAAGGTATTTAGTTTTTTTGTTTCCACTCTAGTTCATCGAGAAATACACACATGCTACAGGTAACAATGGCTTCCACAAAAACATGAAGATTCTTGATGTTTGGAGAGTTAACCGTCACTCCGAGGTAGTGCTATTTTATTCAGATTCCCTACCATTCAATACATGTTTTTTTAAGGAATGTGGTTTATAAGAAAGTGGTACTCAGCTGCTCAAAGAGCTAAAATGTTCAGTTTTGGATTTTTGAGACATAGAAAAACTTTTTAGTGTTTATGTTTATGTATTTAAAATTCGATTTATCTGTGTACAAAATGTCATGTATGTGATGTTGGCTACCCTTTTTTACTTCTGTTATTTACTAAGATTCATATCATTTAGAGTGTAAATGGAGCTTTTTCACTTTCCATTAGTATGCATGCGCAAAACATTGCAATTCACAAATTTTTGCTAAGAAAGTCTTAAGAAAGTTTTGCTACTGGAATTTTAGCTTGGGATTAGCTTAACACCGAGTTTTAGTTAAAGAAAGGGCTGAGTGATGAGTGATTTGGGGTCTGTCATACTCCCCAGCCCCTCAATATCTGCCCTCCTTAGTCTTGTTACCCGTTTCTATCATGATTTCAAGTGTTGAGATAGGGCTTTTTCCTCTTTCCTGTTGACACTGCCCCCTTCAAGTACTCTCACCTCCCAAATAGAAGGGAGATTGGGATATGTGGGGAGGGCTGCAGGAAATTGCTAAATGAACAGACTGGGATAAACGCGGAGTTTGCTAACTGTAACGGTTGAGAGTAAGCAGGTTGGTGGGGGGGGGGGTGTTCAACAATTTTTAAATGAATAAACAAATTTCGTACTGGCTGCCACGAATTATTTCAGCAAACGTGAGCAAAATGAAATACACTGAGAAATTAATCTTTTTTATGAAATTATATTTCACTATTTTTTCTGTGATCTTCCTTTTTAATCTTCGACGCACCTCATCATATGTTGATTGTAGCATAGTATGGTGAACCAGGAACATTTTAAGAGGGGAGGCTGGCAAACACCTTCAAAATTAATAAACGAGAAGTAGTAAATAAGCTTGAAATAACAATCTAATCAACACAACTAAAATTTTCAAGCAGGGGCGTAGAAATGGGAAATTGTTTTGTGTGGTCCCAACCCCAATTTGCTGACAAAGAAAACTCCCTCAAAGCAGATTTGCCAATAAAGAAGGATTTCCTCGCGTACCAACGTCGACTAGCGCTAATGGCAGGGGTATTTCTAGGAAGGGTTCAAGGGGCGTGGTTGCCCCTAGAGCCCCCTTGTTCAAATTTTTAGAAATCACCACTGGCTAATGGCATACTGCAAATTTGCCAATAATTTCTACTGTAAGTTTGTGGACAAGCCAAGTTTGTGGGCGTGGCACTCCTTCACACCCATCTATGGTTACTCCCCTGTTTTCAAGCACCATTTGGATTGTCTGTTGATAGCTAGATTATCTTTTCGCCAGGGAGAGAGATTTAGCACTCATAGTGAATTGACAAACCGAAGACTGTTATGGCATGGCACTAATATTGCCGTGGTTGTTGCAATCCTAAAGAGTGGGCTGCGCATAATGCCTCATTCTGGGGGCAGAGTTGGTCGTGGGATTTATTTTGCATCTGAAAATGAGAAATCAAGTTGCTACGGTACGTTATACCTACTGTAATACACTTTTAGTGGAGTAATTCTTTCATGCACTGGGTGAAATTTCACTTTTGACCATTACATTTATGTAACTCTTAGTATTTTCTTTGAAGTTGGTACATCTCCTAAAAATATTGGTATCATGTTTCTGGTCGAGGTTGCTTTGGGGAAGGAGCATGGAATAACAAAGGACAACTCTTCATTGAAATCGCCTCCCAAGGGATTTGATTCTGTTGTTGCAAGAGGCAGAACGGAACCAAGTCAGTATTAACTTACCTTTGTTATTTCCTTTCATTCTTTCTTGGATTTCTTTCTCTCCTCCCTACTACTTTGATATCCACGTTTCATGCTCATTTTGGAATTTCCAGAAATAAGCTTTGAACAGAACTCTTTTTAAATCGTGCCTTATCTGTGACTGGAAATCTTAGCTTGCCTTCTGATATATTTATTCCAGCACTCTGAACTTTTGAACACGCCAACAGTTTAATGTCTTGTCATATTTTCTAGATCCTAAAGACGACATAGAGCGTGAATTTGATGGGAATAAAGTTAAAATTCCCCAAGGCAAGCCCATCACAATGGATGAGTATAACAACAGCTCGTTTCAGCAAAGCGAATATCTTGTCTACAAAGAAAGTCAAGCGAGAATAAGATATTTGCTAAAAATCCAGTTTTAATCAAGGTTGATTTTATTGATGATTGGGAGACTCTCCTGTTTTTTGCAAAGGCGAATTGATTATTCGACTCCATGACATATCAATGTTCTTTCAAGCTGACACACTGATAGCCTCTAATTATTAGCTAAAACATTTGCCCAGTGGTGATTTCTAAAAATTTTAACACGAGGTACTCTAGGCACAACCGCGCCCATAATTTGGGTGTGGCCCAGCTGTAACCACGCCCATATTTTCAAAGATGGAAACATGATAATATAGTTTAATACTGATATAGTATAATCAACAAAAAGAGGTGCGTCAATAACCATATAGCAGTACACAGTTGATCATAGCACTTTGGAAGCACGGCCAATAAACTCTGAAAAGCCAAGCCAATGCAAGAGCTTTAGGGGGGCTGAGCCTTCCAAAATGAGCAGAAATTTTAGCAAGAGGGGCTCCGTCCCCCTGAGCCCCCCTAGAAATCATCCCTGCATTAGTGCCCCTTTCGTTAATTAGAAACTTCTACTCCGTCATTTGAGATTTGATGACTTATGCACTTGCTCACGGATTTTTTTACCTTGTATTCATTCAAAAATATAAACAGTAATATCCTTATGAGAAGGTGAATAAAGTGATTATTTATGGGGACAAATGGCTGCAGATGTAGTATATGGTGTAGTGATCTATAATGTTGTTGTCAATGATGTGCCGAGACACCCTCTGTTGGGGGGAGGGGGTGTTCTGACCCATTGACCACTATTGTTACTAAATTTTTACTAAAAAAAAGAGGTTCACAGAAGATACTGTGGCCAGGCCTCTTGCTGCCTGGCTAACTTTTGACCACTTTTCTTGCAAATTTGAAAATATTAGGGGCGCGATGCCCCCACGACCCCCATCGGCACATCCCTGGTTGTTGTTAAAATTTTATTCAGATTTGAAATTATAAGTTTGATTTACCTTCGTTTTTAATAAGTAGCCAAATAATTGAAAGTATTATGGATTGGTAATTAGCTCGTCTTTAGATTGCTAGACGTGTTGCTTACTCTCAAGTGCCAGATAAACGGGGGTCCTAATAAACAAGGGGGTCGGAAAAAATTCCAAAAGTTAGTAAACGGGGGGTCAAAATAAACGTAGGGGTTGGAATTTGAAAAAGGCTATAAATGATTGTACAAGGACGGAAAGAACAAAAAAAGGTTTTCATAAAGCATAGAGCTAAAATATATACAGGAGCACGCTATATTGCCATGAAAACTGGGCGCAAATAGTACTAACAATGAAATGAGGGGTTTGTAGCAAAAGATAATTTCCTTGAAATTATTAAACGGGGGTCCTAATAATGTCCGGGGGCTGAAAAAAATATAAAAATTAACAAGCGGGGGGCGTTTACTTGGCACCGGAGAGTAGAAAAATCTCCTCCAAAATGCATCCCAAATGATTGCACACGTCGTCGAAATAATAAACAAGCAGCAATGAAAGTTCAACAACAGTTCAATGTTTTATTTATCCAAGCAGTTTTTTCCTCAGTATTTCGATAGGATGAATTGACTTTTACTTTCTCTTTATTTGCTGTAGTGATTTTCGCACCACACTTTCTTTGATGATAAAACGCTTTCCCAATGTTGTATATCAATTAGAGGAAATAGCTTATTATGTTCCACTTTCCAATCTTTTTTGAGGAAGTCGGTCTACTCGGTTCTCGAAAATACTGCGTTGAATGTGAACTAACATGGCATCTACATATCAAAAGCTTGTGAAACGACCTAATTATGATTGGATATATTGGCCTGCGAATATTTGATCCCCAAATGTACCTTTGTATTAAGTAATGTTTAGGAAAGAGTCTCCAGGGTGGCCAACAAACCCTGGAATCCCTGGAAGACCCTGAAAACCCCTGGACTTTGTTTTCCCCTGGGAAAATACCCTGGAAAACCCTGAAATTACATCCCATCCCTGAAAAATTATGTTCTGAAGCTTATTTTCCGTGCATCAATCTTTGGCCTTGCAGTGCTGTTGCATTTTTTTATTCCTGTAATGCAGGGAAGGAGGATCTATGAGGTTATTGGGGGGTAAAAACAGCGCATCATTTGTCATGTGGCGAGCAGCCTCTTTTTCCATCAACGGACACAAAATTTCAAGTAAAACGCAGAATGAAAGGTGGATGGGTACAGGCAGAAGATCTATATGTGATAATTATATTTTTCGAAAACATGGTCAAACGTACCCTGTAAAACTCCTAAAATTTGGCAGAAAATCCCCCTGGAAAACCCTGGAAAAGAATTCCATTTCTCTGTTGGCCACCCTGGTCTCATTTCAGGTATGGTACCACAAAGTAAAATGTGGGGGAACAGAGAAGTAAATAAAATTGTTATCCTTAAAACGTATGTCTTTTCGAAGTCCCTGGGTTGCAAAAAGTGGGAAGGCTGATGCCTAGTAATGCCCTGCTTGCAATTAAGTTAATTCATCAATCAGTGCGCTTTTGATAAAACGCCCTGTTAAATACTTGGGTAAAGCTCCCTATTTTGATAAGTGGAAAACTGCTTTCAATGGTTTATAGGTTACAGCGCTCATTTGTAAACAATCAATGCAAAGTTATATTGCCTAGAAAATTCCAAATAAGAAAAAAATTTTCATATACCAAAGACAGCGCACATATGAAAAGGTTTTTAAGAGAAAGGTACAACTGCACTTAAGTCCAGCGATGTTGTGTTGAACAATTAAATCCTGGTTGCAGATGGGATTAAGCAGCCTGCTTATGAATAACAGAAAACAATTTTGTGAAATATGTACAAACTTATGACAAATAGATACAATAGATTACTTCAAAGATTATGATTAGATGTGTCATAGTACGTGAGTTTTTTTAGGCGACCTTTAAACCAGGCCTAAGTGTTCAAAGCTAAACTAAACAATAAATACAATCCATTAGGTCCTAGATCCCAGACTTCTAGATCCCAGTACTTGACACTGCTTTTCGTGTGAAAATTGGGAGATAAATGCGACAATTTTCTCACCTCCCATTTATAGTTTTGCTTTACTTGTCATTACATGCCTAAGGGTACCATTTTGTTTTCACTTTCTTACATGGGTTGGTCGTTACATAATCTTTAGCTGCACAGTTTTTTTATTCGAACTGTACAGATTTTGTCAGAGCTGCAAATTTGTGCAGAACTGCAAGTTAAAAACTTGCTTATGGATGTCATTTTAGCCTCAGGGTGGTGGAGTCAAGTGTAGCGCCAGGAATTTTCCAACATGACTTACCCTTTCGACGAGAGGGCAATACAATTAACAGGATACTATAACTGATAAAAGCCTCTGAGAAAAGAGCTTTTCACCTTCCAATGGGGGACTAGCATGGTTTGATGAGGGAACTACAGTCCCCTAGCGCCACTACTGGGGGGAATCGCTGTTGAAACACGCTCTACATGTTGCAGAAGAAAAAGTGATCAATCAATCACCTCGTATTTGAGACGAGGTAAATTAAGTCTTCCGCCCATCATTTTTGTTTACATGCATAAATTCGTTACCTGCGCGAAACGGCCACAGACTTTACTTACACTGGATACCGTTTGTTAATAATTTTTTGACAGATGTATCGAAAAGTTAAGCTTCAAAGAAGGCAGCAAAGCTAAATGGCTAATGCAGTAATGCAAACAGGCAGATCAAATGGAACGCGTGGCGAGAATTATGATTACGCTTTCAAGGTGAGTTACATTAGGCCTGTTTTTTTTTGTTCAGAAGCTCTCGTTACAAATAGTGTTCAAATGTGAGTGGGTGGGTGTGTGATTTCGTATTTAACTGTCTTCTGCGCCTAGTCTTAAGGATATAAAGTACAGTTCTAGAGCTTTTATGATAAGTGATCTTTTTGCAAGTTGTGGTAAGCTTTCGAGTTGATATCAATAATAGACGCTTGTTTTGCGGTACGCACAGAACAGCACTGCAAACGTCGAATATTTCAAAAGCTCCATTGTGTCACAAATTGTTTCTGTCAGAACCAATATTCAAACTCCTTTCAATATGAATTGGTGCGCAAGGCATGCATGATTTGAAGTCATCTGAACGTTATAGAAAATATTAATTCGGAAGGGTTTTTATGTTAGACGCAGTTCTTAGGCAGTGCACGTTAAGGTATAACATAGAATTCTGTTTTTTTGTCAAACTGAGTGTTAGATGATAGTTTAGAAGCAATATTTGCATGAGGTTGATGAAAGTTTATGTGTAATCAGGTGAAGTGTTTACATGTTAGTTGAGCAAGAATTGTCAAGTCTGGAAGTGAAAGTTTTTCAGTTAAATAGTCATCCCTGTTAGCCAGCTCTATTAAGAAATAGCAAGCATAGAATAACCTTATTATTTTCAGAAGTATTAGATTTCAGATATTGATGTTTTGTTGTTGCAAGCCAGACAAAAGGTATGGAGACACCTAGACATACATTAACATTGCCTGTGTAAATATGTTCCCTCATCAAAGTTTAAAATGGTGGATATTTAGAAGTGTCATTCATCTAGTTCTGCATTTCATTTCACAGTCGGATATGCCTATAGTGTTTCTTGGTCGATCTTCTATCTTTGAGTAACCAAGTTTCTCATTTGGGCTTGAGTACGGTGTTATGAAGTTTGGATTGAATGCTCAGACCTGCTAGAAGATCATATGGACTATTATTATATTCAACAATCATTTACTACCATAGCAACTTAATGTTCATGAAAGAATTATGCCTTTTGTTTATAAACCCTGGGTAGAATTTTTTCTAGGTCTGTATTCTATTGTGAGTTGCAGCTATATCTTTTATCAAGCAAGTACTTCTGAATTGGAGATTAGAAAGTAAGGAGTTGAATGCATGAATTAAAGAGCTAGAGATTGTATATCTCATACATCAAAATAAGGCTTTGGCTTTTGTGAGCTTTACTTTGAGGAGTAGGTTCTTGCATTGATGGTGAAGATAAGAAATTGATGAAGTGAAAAGCATTACTTTCAAACCACAACACTACCACTTTGATATTTTGTGTAATTCCATTATAATTTCAAGTTTCATTTTGTTTATAGAGCAGCTTGGCTTTTGTTTACATCACAATTCTGTTAATCCCTGCATCAGAATTAGCTGCACATGGATTATTGTGTCCTGTGATTGTTAATCTAATAGACAATACTTGCTATGTGTGCAGCTGATTGGATGATGCATTGTCTGGTGTTGCCTGATGTGTTAATTGTTATGAACCTTGAACTAGAAGCACACATTTTGCACATCTTATGTCTCACAGGAGCACCTAAAAGGCTGGTTAATGAGTCCTTTGCTGTCTCACAATAGCTTCAACCATTCACAAGCATGATATTTTTAGATAGGTAGAATTTTCAAGTATCTAGAGATCTTGATTCAGAATTTTCTATAGATGCAGTAAGGGATAATTTGAGCATGGGAATCATATCATAGTCACCTCTGAAATATTTAGTGCTTCCATCAACAGCTTAGGATCCCTTAGCAATACTTGCTGCTAACCACTATGGGTACATTGTGTTAGAAGGTAGATATCTATGGTCTTTCATATTAGTTTTAAATGAAATCTGGGACAATATGCAATGTATTACAGCTTCCTGTTTGGTGTATATGTTCCTAACTAGATGCATGAGACTGATATTAATGTAATTGACAATGTAAATACCATTTTTCCATCAAGAGGCTCAGGGACACCTATGCTGAGGGGCAAGAGGAGCAGCTGCCCCTCTGCCCTCTTCCATGGGGGACAGGAAGGACAAGAATTGCCCTTTATACTTAACTCTTTTCATCTCTGTGGAGGGGCATTTTCCAGCCTTGTAGACATTTTGTTTCAAGGAAATTTTCAGGGGGCAAGCCCTCAGACCCCCAATTTTATCACAATATACCTATAGACCACTATAAAAAAACATTGTCCATCTAGAAGAGAGTTTGAAGATCTAAATCTACCCGCATAGAAGAATATTCTAACTCTATGGTTTTGTTCTAGTGTGAACGGGGCCGTATACTCAAGCCTGTAGATTTTTCCAGGAATGTGGGAGTAATTGACGCAGAAACTGTGTAGGATGTTAGACTAATAGGACCGCAAGGAATATGACGATCCAGTACGAATAAGTTTGTTTAATTTAGAGTGGAATTAGTGATGTAATTGCCTGTATACGGAAGTAGGCTTCGTTTCTCTGACGTAGTTAAAGGTGGGCGGAATTTGGTTATGAGCCTATGTGGCAAGCAAGAAAAACTGGAGCCGTTACTCATTGAAACTCTAGACGATTTGTGAACCCAAACGGTTTCACACTAAATCGATGTAGAAGTCATGGTGGGCTGATGTTACGCTCTTTTCTTTCAAGAATAAAGTCTATAAGAATATTGAAGTCGTTGAAATTTAAGAATAATTCAAGAATAATGCGACGCTCAAGCTTCATCAAGACATAAGAATTTGTTTGTATCCTAGTTATAATACTGCTTTCAGATGTACTTTTGCATTATCGATACAAATATAAACTCTTGCTTAGTTTTATGATATAGTAAAACATCAACAAAGGTTGGAAAATATTCCTTAACTGTTTAGGCAAAGTTACACCTTTGGCATTTACGGAAAAGTTAAGAATAATTCTAGGCTCAAAATGAGAAAAAATTAAGAATATTGAGGCTCAGAAAAAAGTTACGTATTCGTATGAAAAGGGAATGTAGCTCTTTTACAGAGGGCCACTGGGATTTTTCCCATATTCCCGTCTGGCCACAACCCCTCCCCCTGGTCCCTGTGATAGCCGTATTTCATGAGAGCACAAGTCCTGAGAGTTCTTCGCCACCAAGATTTCTTCAAGTACAAAACAAAATCTCGCGAGCCTTTAATTTCTTTACTTCAATTTGTGTGTTGTTAACTGGCTACGCCCTTACGTTTTAACTGCTCTTGTGAATAATTTATGAAAATTTTTAGTTGAAAACATTATATTTTGTTTTATGGTCTAGCTCTTTTGCCGATAAAAGCATGGCTTGATACTTGGTAGTTTGTGCTAAGGTTTTTTCCATGTTGTGTGCATCCAGACAGAGCCCCATTAACCCACAACAGATCATTCAGCCTCTAGAATTTAGTGAGTTTGTGAAATATGTTTTATTTGGGGTGCCGTCAAAAACAACACTCATCATACTGTATTTTCAAGGTTTTTTATCCTTAATGCACAGCACACACCTAATCCATAAATGTGCGGCTTTCGATAAATCTGCCATTTATGTTACGATAATTGTTCATTGATCTTGCCTATGACGCAGTCACAGCCCGTTAAACCATCTGGGTTTACCAATTTCATCAAATTCTAGGTGCTTATATTGCCTTGAACAACAGCTAATCTTCTAGGTTTTTTCACAGCGAAAGCAACTGAGTACTAAGCATAAGAATGAAATATTTATCAGTCTAGAGAGCATCTACAATTGAACAGATCTGTTTGATAGTGTTTTTGACAGAAGGAATCGATTTTGCTTAGTGGAAAGCTGCTTCACTTCGTTTGCTTAGGCTTGATACTGTTGTATCAGCGTGCTTATAAACAGGGCCTTCGAAGAGCAGGTCCTTTCTGTTTCAACTTCCTTCACATATTAAAAGCTTACATGTGTGCTTTGCGCCAATCGCAGCGAAGCAAAAATGAAAGGTAAAGAAGTGAGACAGAAATGCGATGGCTTGAAAGTACCAGTATTTAAGGTCAGTCCTGGGGTTCTTAACGACTTTGTGGTGTTTATTTTTATGTTTATTTTGTGTATGTTTATAATGCTGCAACCATTTGTTTCTGCTAAAGTGGATCTGGAATTGCATCGTGAGCAAGCTTCTTCGATGACTGAAATATTTTACAACAACCTATTGATTTCTACTACCCACGCAGTAAAGATTTGGTGAACAAAGGTTGTTCAACGTTGCATATGCTTATTGAAATTGCTAATTTCTTCCAAGACTTCAATTAATCACATCTTCTAGAGTGAACAGTTGGTTTAGCATCTTCGAAGAGCTGTTACAAGTCAACAGTTATAACAAGGACTGGCAATCTCCACTGCCAAACTGAATCGATTTTGATTACACACTTTTTATAAGAATGAAATTTATAAAAATATTCAGGCTCAGAGCAGCTGAAATTTAAGAATAATTTGAGAATAATGAAAGCCTCATGCTTCATCAAGACTAAGAATTATTTTGAATTTAAGTTATAATACTGTTTATAGGTTAGCTTTTTCACTATTGATGAAATATTTATTATTCTGCTCCACTTTTGTTTTTTTATGATAAAGTAAGACGTCTATAAAGATTTGAATATTATCCTTTGATTTTCAGACGCAGTTACACCCTAGATATTTAATAATAAATGTTGTAAACTTCATGCTCTTGTGGATCAGTGCAAGACTTGACAATAAACTAAACTTCTCGTTGGATATGTAATAGCATTGAGTCAACCAAATATTTACAATAATTACATAAATCTTGCTCTATTTTGAAACTCTTAACTCAAACTCGTAACGTTACACTACTGGCTGTGTACTCTTAATCTCAGCTCGTAACTCTTAACTATAAACTGTGAACTGTGAAGCGAAAGCTAAACTTGGTATACGATGAATTGCGGAGGAGTGCTACACGTGATGAAGTATCCAACAATAAATTAAGAACAATCTAAGGCTCAAAACCGAAAAAATATTGAAGCTCAACGAAAAATCAGGTATTCTTTTAAAAAAGTGTGTAATTGATATAAATTCTATATGACAAAGCAACAGCTAGTCCGCAGCTGATTAAATTGATATTTGTTGCTGCAACAGTTGAAGTCCTTCTTCAAGAGGAAGAGACGAAAATGGTGCTGTGATTGCAAGCAAGAATCTTGCTACAAGCCGTAGCACCAAAGACGATTGCCACAGCAATAAATGCGATTGCTTGATTATTACCAGGCGTGCTAGGAAGTGCTGCTAAGATTAGCTCACGAGAAAGAAAGTTGGAAAAACTAGTCTGTTGGTTTGTTGCAAGTTGCAAGGTGCCTGACGAGGAAATTACTAGAAGTATGCAGTTATTGTAAAATTTGCAGCATAGTATAAATTAGTG
Organism: Cassiopea andromeda; assembly: GCA_018155075.1. Lineage (NCBI taxonomy): Eukaryota > Metazoa > Cnidaria > Scyphozoa > Rhizostomeae > Cassiopeidae > Cassiopea > Cassiopea andromeda. The sequence continues at coordinate 330,184 of WIPJ01000648.1, forward strand.
TAGCAATAAGCTCATAATTTCGTATAGCAGTAAATAATTGAGTTGAGTAGTAAATATATAGTTGAAGATAGTGTAGTAGGTATATACTTAGAGTACTCCTCTCATCTGTTGGTTGCTCTTTTCCCACACACAGCACAAGATAGTAATTAATGATAGGGAATGAAGCATATTGTGTACAGCAGCAGCGCATCATAGAACATAAGAGTGCAGCATGTCACAGGGCAGCACAGACTACTCTTAACCGCCTAGTTGCCGTCGCACCCCGCTTATTAGTTATTGCGCAAAAATTTTTCAAACCGTTTTCTAAATAGATGTTTTAAGCAAATCTTCTTGTCTGTTAGCAATGTTTTTGTGCTGCTTACGTTCCACGACCACAGACGCCTAATTTATGATCATGCAATGTTTCATAGCAGTGCTATCTTAGATTTCAAAGCAATCTTTCTAACCCCCTTCTTATTCTGATCCCCCTGTTTATCAATTTCTTCTAATGTTTCCAACCCCCCGCGTATTCCGAACTTCCCCCGGCAATTAGGCAGAACAGTTCAGAAAACAGCACGATATACACGTGAGACACACAGAAACAAAACATCATCATCATCATTATCATCATCATCACCATCATCATCATCATCATCATCATCATCATCATCATCATCATCATCATCATCATCATCAGCATCATCATCATCATCATCATCATCATCATCATCATCATCATCATCATCATCATCATCATCATCATCATCATCATCATCATCATCATCATCATATCAGTCCTGTCATGCCACTTCTTGCATATGGCCTCTACATCTGCCTCCACGCTTGCCTGTCTTGTCCCGCTTGCATCCACTACAGCTCCTCAATTTCATCTTTTCATCCTATATTCGGCCATTTTCTTCGTCTCTTCTTTTCTTTTGCTTCTCTTGGAGTCCATTCTGTTGCTTTCTTTACCCATCTATCCTTCATTCCAGAAATATGTCTTTCCCACCGACCTTTTGCATATATGACTTGCATATTTTGCTTATTTTCTGTTTTTTTTCTTATTCTTTATATCCGTTAATTTTTTTAATTAGGTAATGCTGATTGGCGATAGTGGTGTTGGAAAAACTTGCATCCTCGTTCGATTCAAAGATGGGGCATTCTTAAGTGGGAGTTTCATATCAACAGTTGGAATAGATTTCAAGGTTTGTCTTTTCATCTTATCAATAACAGATCAATTCTCCTATTCATGTAACATCGTCTTTTGAGCTCCCAGCTGTAGAATTTAGCTAAATATTTTAGTACCAGTTTGCTTCTTGATGTTTGCAATTTTGTCTAATATTTGTCTTTTATTATAGCTCAATTTATTGGCAAATTGTTCTCCACTGGTTAAGTTTTTTCTTAGATTTCTACATGGCAAATAAAAAAGCTTTTGTATATTTTCCTCTAGAATAAAACAATAGAGCTGGATGGATCAAAGATTAAACTCCAGGTAACTTTATTGTTAAGAGTGGCGTCATCTTTACGTCTAACTTTCGCGTCTGCATACATGCTTTTTTTATAAGAAACCTAACTCAAGGCCCAGTACTAAAAATTTCTTAATTTTTAGCCTTATAAATGTTTCTTAAAAGTTTCTTAATCTAGCGAACTAAATTGCTGTGAAAGTGTACCAAGAAGGTGAATGTTGCAAACTATTTACCCTGTAACAAACAAAATGTGTCAGTACGAGTTAAATTCTAAAGCAATGCCATATTCACACTTGTTTTGGTACAGCTTTACGTTGAACCAAGTAACGATTTCAATGCAGGTTGGCTAACAAACCCTGGAAACCCGGGAAGACCCTGAAAAGCCCTGGATTTTGTGTGCCCCTGGAGAAATACCCTGGAAAACCCTGGAATTACGTCCCACCCCTGAAAAATTATGTTCTGAAGCAGATTTTCCGTGCATTAATTTTTGCTCTTGCAGTGTTGTTGCATTTTTTTATTCCTGTAATGCAGGGAAGGAGGATCTATGAGGTTATTGGGGGGTAAAAACAGCGCATCATTTGTCATGTGGCGAGCAGCCTCTTTTTCCATCAACGGACACAAAATTTCAAGTAAAACGCAGAATGAAAGGTGGATGGGTACAGGCAGAAGATCTATATGTGATAATTATATTTTTCGAAAACATAGTCAAACGTACCCTGGAAAACCCCTAAAATTTGGCAGAAAATCCCCTGGAAAACCCTGGAAAAGAATTTCACTTCACTGTTGGCCACCCTGCAATTTGCTATTTGTCTCAAGTTTCTTAGCTCTTTCGTTGTAGTTCTAAAAGTTTCTTAAATTTTTGGCTGTCTGGTATTAGGTTGCTTATAAAGTGGTTTCTTATAAAGAACGCATGTACAGCAGATGCAGAGATGAGTTCTTTTGAATACAAAAACACACAGAGTTAGTTATTCATTTCAGTTGTTGGTTGTCTTTCCTTAAGTGTTGTAAATCGTTGCATTTCTTCATAAAGTCAGAAAAACTCAGTAGTTCATAGTCAAATTTTTGTTAACCATCTGCCTTGTTATCTCTTCTACCCAAATAATATCAGCTTTCAGTTTGCTCAGTTCAAGAAACTAATTTCATTTCTTTTATGCGATTGGACCTTTATAGTAATCTTTCTGTTGCGAAGTCCTCTTACACCTTGCTTGGCAGTCAATCAATTAATTTTCTTTTTTGTTGTTTGTCAACCACGTGCGGTGAAGGTGAGCACGTGAAAAGTAAAGGTTATCCAATCACAATGTCTTGTGCGCATGATTGTAAGCAATTCGAAAGTAATTAGCAATAATGGGTGATGTCATTGATGATTATTCAGAGGCAATGTTTATTCCTAGATATGGGACACAGCTGGACAAGAACGATTTAGAAGCATTACTCATGCATATTACAGGGACGCACACGGTAAACAATCTTTTCCGTTGAGTTAGAATTAACCAAGATTGCTTTCCTTCTAGAAACAGAGCTGTGTTCATTTGTACGATAGTTAATTTCAATGCATTTTGAATTAATTGAAGATGTTCAGAGAGAGTAATCTAAAAGCTCAAGTGGTACTAGAAATCATGTTTTTTTATTAATGTCTCATTTTCAACAGAAAAATTACAATCAAATGTGAGTATTGTTTTGCTCGAGTCGTGGTTTTGATCGTCGCTTCCAATGCTGCACACAAATATCGATCACCCATAGAAAGATGAAAGGATAGAACTTCAGAATGTAACTCGCACTGTACTCAATGATGAATACCATCAATGCTTTTGAAGATTCTTACATCCTCCCTTCACAGAGTCCAGAAATAGTACAGCCTCTCTCTGGCAGCCACTTTGTTTGCGGAACGTCTCCCCATGTTGCCCCCGCCCCCATTTTCCCATGCCATATCGCCTCATTTGCTTGCATCAGAACTTTCCTGAAGCCAGAGTTTGTATATAAAATCTCTGATTGCTGAGCTAAAATTTCTGATAGCTGAGCTAAAATCTCTGGTAGCTGAGCTAAAATTGCTGAGCTCTTCTTCAAACGAAAATAAACAAAAACACCTTCCTCTAGCTTACTGTCTTGGAGCCGTGACATTTTCTTCTCTTCATCTCGAGCACTCTTCTTTCATAACCATATTCTCTTTTTTTGCACGGATTCTACCACCTGTCATCTACTCGAGAGTTTCTAATAATTGGGGGGGCTGGATAATTCTCTAAAATTTAATAAATGGAGTGTTGGAATAATTGGGGGTTGGAAATATTTGATAATTTCTAAATTGGGAGTTGGGATAGTTGGAGTAATTCTTATATTTATACCATTGGCCTGACGATTCCAACTAAAGTGGGAACGTTGTTCATTATTAAATGTAAGGGATTTTCGTTTTTGGTTCACGTTTGGGGCAAATTGTAAATTCACGTGCTCAAAATTTTGGAAAATAAGTAAATGGGGGGGATTGGAATAAGAGCGGAGGGGGATTGGAAAAAATCTAAAAATATTAATAATCAGGAGGGACTATTATTCGGTACTCTCTAGCAAGCCTGTGTCAAGGTCTATCACTTGTCCGCGCTCTCCACCAAAGGACTCTTTCAATGTAGATAGTATTTTGATAAGATCGGTGCTATCTGGATGCCTTTTAGTTGCAGTACACGTTTTCTCATAAAAAACTGGCTCATAGGAAAGTATTAGTTCAAGAAGTTAAGAAAGTTCAGTACTGGATTTTTGAGACTTTAGAAAGGTTTTTAGTGTTCATGTGCTCAGAACTTGATTTATCTGTGTACAAAACATCATTTATGTGATGTTAGCTATTGCCCTCTAATAGTTCAACGTTCACTATTAACCAAGATTTATTTTCGTATCAAGTGTGTATGAATCTTTTTCACTTTCTATTAATGTGCATGTGCACAACTTTAGAACGCAAAAATTTTTGCTAAGAAACTCTTAAGACAGTGGTGATACTGGAATTGTGAAAAATTTAAGAAACTTTCAGAACTGGGTGAAAAAACTTTCTTATAAATAAAACTTGTATAAGGGACTATGTAGTGACGACTTGGTTTCGTATTTATTAAACATTGCAACTGAGAAAGTTTTGCTAAGAAAGTCTTAAGAGCGGCAACATTCTTTTGACATACTTAAAAGCATTTTTTTCGTCCGACGAAAAAGTCTAAAAAATTATTAATCAGGATGCATCCTGTCACATTAACCGCATCTGGATATATATTTCGGTTAACCTTTAGGTCACTATCCAACGTTTTCATACTCTGATGAGTGTCGGACGAAAAAAGATTTTTAGTATGTCAAAAGAATGTTGCCGCATTTTCGTGTTGTGGTAAAGTTCTGTAGTACCAACAGACTAAAACCTTTCTTATAGAAAAACATTTAGCTTAAGCAAAATTTCAACTCTTTGGTACTTCATTAATTTTTTGTCACCATCTAGCACTGCTATTACTCTACGATGTCAGCTCAAGAAAATCGTTTGAAAACACTAGGGTGAGTACAACTTAAAAATTGCAAAAATTTTCTACTCTTTCCAGATTTAATTTTGAATTGGTTCATTCTATTCCATACCATTTTTCTGTACATTTTGAAGCTCCTATGCTGAATTCATTTATGAGTTGATTTATGAATTTATGAATTCCTATGCTATACAGTCCCCCCTTTTTTATTCCTGTTATACTGAAGATGGGACAAGTTTCCCCGAAACGTTGAATGGCTTTGTCGTAAAGGATTTATCGTAATGTATTTGTCTTAATGGATTTGTCGTATAGTATTTGTCTTAATGGATTTGTTATCTTAATGGGTTTATCATACAGGATTCGTTCAATGCTCTAATGGATTGTCAATAGTAGTGTCCATTAAAGATGAAATTAGAGATGTGATAAAAATGAAATATTTTGATTGACTATGATTTTCATGGTGTTAAGTTTACCCCCCTCCATTTTTAGGCATCCCTCCCTCTTAGTTCGTTATAGCCAGAAATCATTGACTCTTTCCATATCTCCCTCCACTTTTTTGACGACGTTTATGCATGATCATTATGCATCTTGCTAAATGTGTTCACTGTCATGATGAAGTCATGTGTTGTGGAGAAACCGATTTTTCTTCTAGTCTTGTTTGGCCTAGTACCACTCTCTGATCTAAATTTTTCAGGCTTGGCTTTCTGAAATACAAGAATACACGAGTGGGGATGTTGTAGTTATGCTGCTTGGAAACAAGGTGAATCCGCTACTTTCTTCACTTTTTGGCTAGAAAAATAAATGTCTCCTTTGAGTGTATTGAACAATATCTACGAATTTTTTGAGCCTCCTTAAAAGTGTTTTTCTGGAATGATTTTCATGTCCTTTGTCCTTTGTAGGCCGATTTATCAAGAGAAAAAGCAGTTAAAAGGGAAGAGGGAGAAAAGCTAGCGAAGGTAGCTTTTGATGAATACTTCATTTCAATGAATTTTTCTTTTATACGCTTGTTAGATATTTGTATATTTGTTAGATATGTGTTCAGAGGTGTTTCAGTACTGACTATCATAATTACTAGAGCGACCAGAAATTGACTTTTGTACTTGGAAAAATTGACCTTATTATTTGGTGATTTTGACCTTATTTTGACGTAACGAGTTTGCCTAAGTTTGCAGTAAGTACAGTCAATTTTATTAATAAACTATACGATGTCTCATTTTATTAGTACACATTTTGACACTATACTTGTGTCATCATCAGTACAGTAAAGAAAAACAACTAAATGAATAGATTAAATACTGGAAAAATACAAGAGATGCAAAAGATTCTTCATGAAGTGGAAATGGGATCTGAGCATAAATGGGATCAATTTCGTGACAGTCGAAAATCAAAAAGTATAGCGAAGCAAGATCCGATGATCAATTCAGAAGCAAATGGAGATTTGAAGATTTTTGATTTATCGTTCACAACTTTGATTTTATTGACCTAAAAGCTGGATTTTGACTGGGTTTTAACTATATCTTGACCTATAATCTTCTAAACGGGTTTGTACCCCGTATATAGGTGTATTTTGGTGTTTGAAAAATGACTTTATTGACTTTTGGTCGCCCTGATAATTACAAACTGTTTTGCAATGGGTAGCAACGAGATTTTCTTTCTCATGAAACTTCAACAGTTCTCATGAACACGCTTACTTCTTACTACTTTTGTCTCATCAATGCTCCCAAATGTTAACTGCTATTTTTCAGCCTACTGACAACCGAACGTGCTTGCTAAGCACAAGTAATACATTGCGTTGCCAGTTTTCTTCATTCTTCCCAGAATCTCTGCCCAAAACTGGCGGTGCTGCTACGGAGAGAGCTTGAGGATGGGACATATCCAAAGATCCCACATTTTCAAGTTCCTATACTCTGCAGATTTGAGACTTTCAGCTGGCTGGAACCTGATACTCCCAGGAAATTTTTGACGCTGAATCTACCCTGAAGTCTGTGGTGGCCCATTCATTCTTGCATTTCGATCAAAATGTTCTCCTTTGTTTGATATGGTTCATGCTACTCCTTATACTTCGTAAAAACGCCCTAGATTTCATTTACTTATTTAATAGCACTTACAGCTCCTTAAATTTGTAATGTTTAGAAGGAATTCCTTAAGAACTCCTTATTTCTCGTCAACAAGCTTTTCAGCGACTTTCAAGAGCAGATTTGCTTAGGAAATGATATGTATTTGGTCAAGGAAGCACACAGAAAAATACTCCTTAAAATTTTTTTGGGAATCGTAGCTTAATAATCATTCATCCTTAAAATTTACTTTCTATCCTTGAAAACTTCTTCGCAGTTATTAAACTTTTTCTAGCCACCACAGCACGACGGAAAAATAAAAATTTTCTAGGCTCTATGAGGACACTGATTTTATAAGAAGAAAGCAGAGTATAAGAAAGCAGAGTCACTATGACTTAGAACGCTGTGAAGTTTACCTTTGATCATTGTTTTGCCCATTACTTGACCCTGAGAGCGCATGTTTCGGACGCTACCCTGTTTGAATTTTTGAATACTTTGTGTTACTTGGTGTTATTTTCTTGGTTGAATTTTCAGGATTTTCAAGTACCATTCATGGAAACAAGCGCAAAATCTGGTTTGAATGTTGAATTAGCATTCGAAGCTGCAGCGAGGTAGGCTGGAAAAGTATCATTTGGCATTCATGATCTAAAGACATGACGTTGATAGGAATTGCAAGCCTTGACCTTGCGACCAAAGTGTTCTTTGATATCAATTTCTTTCGTCCAGTAATACTTTTTTAGGATATAAAATGATATCGAATATTTGCCAGACAAGGCAGGCACTTTAAGTACAAGATTATGATCCTTGTTTCTCACCAAAGTGAATACAAACTGACCCATGCTCAAGTTAATATCAATTTTCCCTGTATGAATACGAGACCAATCAGATTATTTGTATTGAAATTCATGGTCTGATCATATTGGGATCAAAATTTGACCGTTCCCATTATATTGACAGTTAGGTCCCTATAACTAGGACCCCGAATAAACGGTACTCCCACTAATTCGAACTATTGCTTCATACCCAACTAAAAAGTCTTGGTGCATCTGTACACAATTTTTTCCGCTTAACTGGGACTCCCGATAATAGGAATGGTAGTACAAACTTTAAAATCATCATTTCCCGTTAGTTAGGCACATTTAGAACGAATGTACATCAGAGTTGCTTTTTTTAGAGAGTTGGTTCGCAAACAAGGCATGGATGCAAATCTCAAGAAATTCGACATATCGACCTACGTTCAAGACAAAGAAGAGAGACCAGGCTGCTGCGGGGGCTCATAGCATCTGTCCAATAGTAATGAGTTGTTTGAATTTTCCGATGTTGCTTCAAGATAGTTCATAACAAATTTCAAGCCAAATTTCCAAATCAAGCAGTTTGACTCTATGATTTATCGACGCATTTCTTCAAGTAAAATGTCTGCCAAGTTTGTTTCTATGGAGATTGTTCCACACTTCAGAATGAACATTGATATGAATTTAATACTTTGACGCTTTTAAGCTAATTTAGGACAAACGAAAGTTAGCTTTTTAGGTATATATTTAGCTCACATTAAAAGTTCTAACATATACAGATTTTTCCCAGTAGAACTTCCCTTGTTTCTTGAAAATTCCCCCTGAATTCTGATTTCAGAGCAGATAAATCATCGAAAAGTTTTTTTTGTATATAATGGTTCGCATTGTCTTAAAGTCTTTAAGTAGGAGGAGCAGTTTTAAATTATCTCTTTCAAGGCCATGGCATTTTATGCACCAGTTACTGTATCAGCTGCATCAGCATGTCCAGATTTCATCACCAGAACACAGTTTTTGCTGTTAGTGTCCATATGGCCTTCAGAATTTCAGAATTAGGCACTGCTTTTTCAAGTGATATGTCACAAAACGGTAAGAAAGATAAAGTTACTTATGGGAAGTTTTGCTTTCAGTAACTATGCTGTACACACAAAAACAAAGGTCTTTAATTTTAGGAATCCTTGTTGTTTTTCAGTTGACAAACAACAAAGCATAAATTAATCTATAGATTATTTAAGTTTCACTAATGAGAAGCATAAATAGAAAACAAAACAAATCTTGGCAATGTAAATTAATTGATCATACTGATGCTGAAACTATCTTCCAGTCAATCTTAACGAGCATCACGTATAACGCACTAGTCTGGAATGAAAATAAGAACTAATGTTGAAGCAACTGTGAAATCAGTTGATTTATGCATAGCACAATAAGATAGCTAATTTCGTCACATAATCTTGCTCAAATTTTCATTGCAACCTGACTGGATAAACGACCCTGAACCCGCTGAACCTAGAGTGCTTCTTGCTCTTGTATTATATGCTCGGTTTACGCAAAGAAGCAAATAATTGAAAATAATCACTACGTAAACTTATTGTACTCCATGCAACTGTTTTATAGTAACAAGTTTGTTAAATTTCTGCTTCTTCAAAGCTAAGCATTATATTTCACCCTTTCGTGATTAGGAAATTATTATCTTCTCCAGCATATAGGTTGTACCCCATTCGTGTGATAATGAACAGGCTAGGAAGACCTTGAAGACAATTGTGTAGATTTTATTTTTACAACATACAATTTGACTTTTCGAAAGGTTGAAAGGCTTGCCTCTTTGTGTTTGCAGTCAGAATTTAGCTATGAAGGATACTTCAATTGTGATAGGATATCTTGTAAGTACCCCTTTCATGGAATATAAAGAAACCGTATGATTTAAATCCGCCTAGAGAAATATCTGCGGTCTGAGGCATCGTGGCACCTGTAGAGAAGGGGGAGGCAAGTTCAAAGATTTTTCGTTAAAATTTGAAACCTTTATCTTACCAACAGCAAAAGTCAGAAAGAACATTAGAATTTATGAAAATTCGACGATTTCCAAAAAATTGGGGGGTCGTGGCTTCCATGCCTCCCCTTCCACGTTGCCCCTGTCTGCAGTACTTTAATTACTGTTCATTTTGGGTTGTAAGTTTAGCTTATCTTGCAGTTTCTGAAACCATGTAGTCAATTTGTAGAACTAAAATTGTTCAATTTCGTTTAACGCGCTGAATAGCGTTGAGCACATGCTATGAGAGATTGAGCTCTTCTATGTAATAAATAGCTTTCCTAAGATTTTAACTCTGTAGTGTTCGACTAAATTTGATGCACATGGAAGTAATTTTGAGGTTGCAAGTAATTTTGTAGTTGGCTTAACCAAAAAGTAAGGGAATGTGTTATCCCAACAATATAAGGACACTGGGTTCCAAAATTTTTGAAATTTCACTGTTTGAATTACTTAATAGAATTATTTATTTGACATATTTCTTGACAAAATTTATGCTTTAGTTTTTCTTCCTTTTTTCTCCCACTGTCCTCAATGCATCAGAGCCTTGAATGTGTAGTGTTCTTCCGTACCTCATGCTTTGGCAAACCTTTGGGGAACAGCAAAGCAGCCAGTGGAATGTCAAAAGGGCTGTATTTTCTGCATAATCAAGATCACCAACATAGAGTTAAACTGAACTGGAGTGAGTAAATAAAAAGACCAATGCCACTGTGGCAAAAAATGATCGTTTTGTAAATACAATCATTGCCAAAAGTATTTGGAACGCAGCGGAAAATCTGCGAATGTACTCTGTCTTTTCTTCAAAGGCCTACTAAGTATATCACCACGTAGATGAAAATGATAGCCCCTTCCCCCCGGAACAATGTTGGGTTTTGAAGATAAGACAAATAGATCAACATTGTATGGGGGGAGGGGGAGGAAAAGGGCAGAGAGGTGCTTGAATTTTGCTATTCGTTCCAACACTTGGCAACCATTGTTCTTAGCGATTCAGTGAGGTGGGGATGATCATAAGAGGAACACGCAGTTGGATGGAAGATCTGCTAGTTGATCAAGGACAAGAATGAAACAAGAAGGTAACATTACAGGAAACCTGAAAAAAAATATAATGAGGCTAGAGAAGCTGGAAAGCGTAGCTATGTAGAAAGTATCTCAGATTGTTACATGGTGAGTGCTATTTCTATTCAACTTTAGATTCTGAAAGTAGAACCATTGAAAAATAGTTTGCAATCAAAACAACTCTCCGTAATTGAACTGACTATCAGAAAATAGGATGTCTAAAATAACAGAAACAAAATGTGTAAACAAAATGGATTTAATAAATTGCAAGTATTGTTGTTTGCAGAGTTTTTTTGCAACGTGCAGCTGCACACAAAATGTGCAGCTCTAATAAGAAAACTGTAATTCAAAATGTTGCTATTTAGGGGCCCAAGGTTAGAAGAAAGTGAGTAGCAGTAAAAATGGTAGATTTAGGTATGAAATGATAGGCGAGACACAACGAAAAAGTGGAATTGTTAAGGGTAGTAACAGTTACTCCTTGTCGCTAAAAGTTGTGAGTTTAGTCCCATATGCAGCTAGAATGTACCTTTTTTTAGCACAGTATCGATGGATTTTATTTGCAGTCCTAAATTTTTCTTGAAAAACCTTGGTTATCCAATCACTTACTTACATTCTCTCAGCCACTGAGCGAGAAATCATGAAGGAGTCTTATGAAATTCATAGCTAGGATTCATCTCTATTTGCCAATCAAACTCATCCTCTTCATTTTCGGCACATTTTAGGTACTTGATGAGGAAGAGATTTCTTATTCGTTATCAAAGGAGACATTAATTCTCCAAAGCATATCGCTATTTCCTTCAAGGAAATTGGCAAATCACTCCAGAGTTTGTGGCATGTGGGAAGTCTTATCGTCACTAGAACCCAGTCTATGGATTTGCGCAATATTTACACTTTAATTTAGTCCAAGATGCATTTCGGCTGTAAATCAAAACACGAGCCTCCCAGAATGCAAAGCGTGTACAAATAAACACCTCATGTTGTTGTTCTGCTCGAGGACCGGCAATCGATCACGCTTCTACTCAGAAAAATGTCTTGCACATCTCCGGCAAAAGATAGCGATGCATTGACACTACTCTCGTTAAAAAATGAAAGATCTACACCTACACGACTTGCATGGTCGAATATAACGCCGATTGCTAAGCTTGAAGGCCGAGAATTTGAGTACTTGGTACGCCAAAGTCGAATTTGGGTAGGCAGAAACAGCAGTTTAGGAGATGTTGATGTAAACATGGGACATTCAAACTTCATATCTCGGAAGCATTTGGAAATTGTTTTCGACCAGCCTGACTTTTATTTATCAACTAAAGGGAAGAATGGCATCTTTGTTGATGGCATATTTCATAGAAGAGGCTCTGATTCAATAAAGCTTCCAGAAAGGTAGGGTATTATGTTTTGACGATGTTATTGAGATCAGGGCAGACTTACTGTCGCGCGAAGTGGTAAGACCACGCTGGTAAAATTTGCCTTTTGACTTCGACTCTTAGGCTATGTACATTAAACCTTCTCCCTTGTCCATAGAACAGTTCAATTTCCACAATCATTATCTAAAGAAAACAGTAATGTCCACATTCTTTTCAGTATGTAAGCGTGTGTATTTGTACTATACCTAAAGGGTGTAACTCAGTCTGACTGGAGATCAGATGGATATCGAAAGCTCTAGCATGTAGCGACAGAGTTCCGTGTTTCAGATAATTATGATTGTTTTAGCTACCAAAGTTAGTTGCTTGATATTTGTAATTTATCTCTTGCTTACTATGGCATCCAATGGACTGTGATTGACGTGTACATTATTGTTTTAGTTGCATTGCGCAACTTTTGATAAACAGGTAATGGTGGCAAATATTGAGTTCATTTTCGCCAACCAATACTACTTATCCGAAATGGATGCCGAACATTAACATATCATGGTCGCGTGTTACAGAGGGCATGTGAATGCGCGTAGTGAATGCGCTTACATTTCTGTATTGGGAGCTGGTTTATTTTAGTTTACAAATGCTTATTAAATCAGTGTTTTCTTCAGCAAAATAAATATAAAGCTTTGTAACAAATGGTGTATTACAGAACAGTTGAAAGTTAGAATGAATGGATGATAATTTTCTACAATTGAATGCATTAACTAAAAGGAGGTGTCGAATTGCGTACAAGATTCTCAGAATTCATTTAGTGAGACTTTGTCAATTAGCCTAGGGGAAGAGCCTTTTTTTAGTTCTAATGGATAGTGAAGATTTATGGACTGTATATTGCAGTGCTTCTCATCAACGAAGTAGTAGTAATATTTTTTTTAAGAGTTGTAAACGCACATTTTGTATGAGTATAGGATGAAAAAGTTACAACAAGATGAATTAAATTTAAAAATGGTTTGGAAAGCCTGTTCCTATTATAGTTCTTGAGGTTTTTATTAGAATGTATTTTAAGCTACTTTTGTTGTGAAAATTTAATATTAAAAGATCATAAATATATTTTATTCACAATAACTGACCATTCTTTGCCTAAAATGAGAGCTTCTTCAGCTACACCCAGATTATTTTCAGATTTCTATCCATTTATATTTCCCTTTCATCTGAACTGCATGGCTTTATTTACTCAGGGGTTGTTTTGGAAAAAATGGCTTCAACTACTCAGCATCCAAATGTACTTTAATTTCCATGCTGTTTGCACTGAATATAATTATATATGTCTTCCAGATGACCCTTCCTAGCACCTTGTGTATGTAGTTTCCTGTCTGCAGAGGGAATAAGCATTACATAATTAATTATTCATGCATTGACTCATTTTTCAACAGCAGTACTATCAATGTTTTTATAAGGTAGCATAATTATCTTATTTTAAAGATCATGTTAGACATTAAGCAGACTTGAAGATTTTATTGCATTGAAATTTTTGCATATAGACAACCACACAGCTAGGAGACAGCATTTCAAACTAACTATTTAGGGTATGTGTGTGTTGTGTTTTTTGAATACATATCACAATAGAAACCAAAGTTTCCATTTATTCACATCCTAATATTACATGTGGAACCCAAAGCAAGCTTTCAATTGGATCTCTGCACATAACAGTGTTTCTTTAAGATAGGCTTACTTTGAGGCAGGGGCATAGCTAACAGGGGGTAGAGAGTGTAACACCCCCCAGCCTTTTGTGATCTTGTTGGCAGATTTATAGATTTTATGACTTTTGTAAGTAAATGATTGCATGTTTTGCCCCAATTTTGTCAGTAAGTGACTTGCATCAATGCACCCCATAGAAATATAGAACTCCAGTTAGGAAAACACTTCTGTCAGTAAATTCAAACCTTTGTTGGTAAATTCGTAGCTTTATCAGTTTGTGTCAGTGAATTGCACCCCCCCCCTAGAAAAAGAGGTTGACACTGGAGGTAAAGGTAAAACTGTGAGTCTTTGTCTAATTTGGAAGATTGCTGGCCATGGCCACTTAGCAGAGTGGGGGCATTCCCCTTTGTTATGAATTGTGATGCTGGGAACTCATATTTTAAAATGAGAAGTATCCTAGAACAAGAAGGGCAAATGGAAATAGCTATGTTTCTATGATGAACCTTTTGTATATGAAATATGATAGGTGTAATAGTTAGTGCATAGTTCAACAATTTGTAGTATATAAATGGAATACCTGAGAGAAGATTTTGAAATAGGTCATTGAGTGCATCACACTTGTAAATCTCTTATAGGACAAAGAAAGCTGAAGTTGGATAGCCCAGATATTTCACATTTATTTCCTTTTTTCACAAAGGGGAAGACTTATGTTCCAATTTACATTATTTGTGTTGATATTGGGGCAAATGTGTAGGAAGCATTGTAGAAGTGGAATTCCCAGGCCCTCAGATTTTTCAGTGCATTTCTCCTGTAGGGGCCATGTTGTTCTCTTTTGCCCTAAATCCTCGTAAATCTCTTGGCGACCCTGAACATATAGTCTCAAAGCCCCGCAATTCTTGCATCTATCTGCCTTGGTAGTGATTTGAATGGGGACTATAGCACTATGGGAGGACTATGGGACTATAGCTGCCCCCTAACATCAGAACATGCAAGCCCCTTGCCAGAAGGTGATGGATTGTCAGAGCTTTTTAGCATTCAAGGAGCCTTGCTAGCCATATTTTAGCCCCCTTGTCAGAAGAGTCAACTCTTTCAAATAGTTCCAGGTGCCACTCCTGGTTTGTTGCAAATCTTGAGCAAGGATAAAAAATAAGGAATTTTTCCAAAAGGCTGCCATGGAAAGGTAGCTGTGCCCCCAAACCTTTTGTAGCTTCTGTCTCCACCCACGATGAATATTGAAGTGTCTGGCACTTCTTACATGTATGTGTATATTTTGTTAATAAGACATTTATGCTTAAGTTATTGACTGACATTGATTTGACAGTTATTTATGATGGTGATTCTTTTGTTGGTATTTCAAAGGTAGAATATAGACAGTATTTCATGTCATTAGCAGGTTTTAAAATAATTAGGGACATGTTTCATTGTGCCATTCTTTCAAGCTCAGCTGTGCCTTAGGCTAGTGTACCTCAAGATTCATGGAGAAATACTTTTATTTTTGTACCTGTTTAATTTCGACACCTGCATAGTTGTCAGCACCTGTGTAGGCATGTGATTGATTGATTTATAGCTTAATAAACGATAGAAGTTCAGTGCTGCCATTTTTCTCTGGTTAGGTTTCCCAAAAATTTCCTTGTTTAGAACAAAATTTCCATGTCACAATACACTTTTTCCTTGATGTTTCCTCGAATCTGGTTTACATTTTAATCATTCAAAAAGTGCACAAATCAATGCCTTATGCTCAGTGGCGGCCTGGCTATTTTTGGCAGGGGGCGAACAACTTGTTGGTGCCCCCTCACCAGGAACTAAAATGTGCAATTGGTAATTGCTTCACAGCAACTATGAGTACTTCTGCTGAAACAACTTCATTTACCATCGGATATGATGAAAAGTGCAAAAATGGAAGTACCCAAATAAGTTAGCTGTGAATAAACATTAACGCCCTTGCAATTGCACGCAAAAGGTTGTAAATTGCGTAAAATATAAGTTGAGGGCATCATTCGTGCAAAAGAGGGGAGGCTGCAAACACGCAAATGGAGCGAGCGAAAAATTTGTAAGGTCACTCCCCTTGGAACGTCGGAAAGCGCGCTCGCTTTTGGAATGTTCACCTTGACCTCTAGTCAGAGAAGTAATACATGTCCTCAACGGAATCTTTTAGTGTAGGCTCGGGCATTAAATAACTAAAACATCAAACCAAATATGGTGCTTAAAGAAAGGTATATATGATGTTAAAGACACGATGAAACATAACTATTAAAGTTGTATTACCCTGTCCTTTTTATTATCCGGCTAGAATACGTTCTTCACTTCCAGGGTTAAACTAATTGTTCTTTATTTGCACATTTATCTATACTTTGTTTGCACTTTTGGTTGCGTCAGCGCCCCTTTCTCTTCTCCAGCACCCTATGGACCCCCTGTCAGGCCGTCCCTGATTATGCCTTTTCTCACCAGGACGACGTGCTTTGAAATCCCAAAGTTCTACTCTTCAGCATACCGACGTTATTATAGCAAGATGTCTTAGAGCAACAGCAACAACACATACTTATTTGAATTTTTTGATAACATAGGTGTGACCAATTTACAAAGTGAGAACGACCCATGCTGGCACTCCTTATCAGCCTACTCACCAAATTAAAATGAAACGTTTTTACTGTTGATGAAATCTCCTGAACACGCTAAACATAGAAAAGAATTTTGCTTGCTGAACTAGTGAGAAGTTCTTTGAATATAGAATTCCCTGATAATTCTCTAGAATCAGAGAATTTCCTTGAAAATTTCGTTTCCTTTTTATTTCCTTGTTATCAGCAAAATTTCTTTTAAAATGGAAATTTCCTTGAAAGTGGAAGCATTGAAGATGAACCCTACTTTGTAGTTCAACTTAAACAGTCCTAATATACATGTTTATTGTTAGGGAATTGTGGTTTGTAATCTATGCTAGCTGTTTGAAGTTGTGAAAATAGCGCAGGGCTACTGACACTACTTTGAAGTGTTTTTAGAAGTATCTTGAGGGCAAAACCTTGCAAAATTAGTTGTTTGGGGTCATTGACCCTTAACCCCAGCAGGTGAATTCCTTTGGTGTAGTAGTTCCCCCCTCCTCACTACTTTGATGCATTTCAAGTTATATGAACTTCCACATGGTATGTGCTATTCTCTTAGGGTTGGGAAATTATTATGCCACTTTTTTATAGATGTGTGCTGAGATTCCCCTCAACAAACATCAAAATATGGTTTTCATCACTTGTTGATGACTCAACGCCAAGACGTGTGCCAAGCCCACCCAGACAGAGACAAGTTGCACCATTGAGGATTAATATTCCTGAACAGGACTCTGCTTATCCGTCTCCACTTCCTTCACCCACTGGAACAATAAGGTATGCCCCTTCAGGCGTCTTGTTTGCTATTGAGAGCATATGTTTGAAAGATTTTGTATATCCTATATTCCAACTGATTTATTAGTGGTTTCATGCAACTGTAACATTTTTATTGAAGTGTATTTCTTATATTTGCAGCCATGCCAGAGCTGGGGGGTTGCATCCCCTCCCCCCTTTTTTTTGCTGGAGTATATCATACAAAGATAGCCAATCCTATTGAAACAAGATGTGTTTGATGATCAAAGGGGGGTTCCTTTCAATCTAAATACATGGTTCTAGCATTTTTCAGGGGCTCTACCCCAAATCCCCCACTTCTTTGCCCTAATAGGAGCCTGCCACTCTTCCCCAGCCACCCTGCTCAAAAACATGCTCCAGCTCCCCTGATATGTTTTCTTGGCTTGAGTTCAATACAGTATTTTTGTTTGAGAACTAAGTATGGGGGTGATGTTTATGTGTGTATTTATGTTTGATGTGGCTCTTTGTCTCTCACTGTTTGGCCACCGCTGTGGTAGTGACTGAGAGCAGTGGCGGCTTTTCAAGAAAAATTAGGGGGGGGGCTGAGATGTTGAATTTTTATATTTTTAGAAGAAGCCACATATTTGTTGAGAAGACGTGTTTTGTATATGAAGCAAGTGTTCATGCATATTAAAAAAAACTTTTATTTAACTTTTTAGTCCACTACTTTTGCCAAGAATTTCTGACACAATAGACCATGGGGGCATTTTGATCCATTTGCCCCCTACTAACCGCTACTGACTGAAAGTGTTTGCACTATTAAAATGTTGTATAGAGCTATCATTTTTTCAGTTATGTACTCATTAATAGCTGGAAGTGCCGTCAGGTTGTTGTGAATTAAAGTGTACAAAATGATATTTGCACTGTGTGTGCTTTGCCAGGTTTTCTTATTTTTGGAAAAGTGATTGGTACATGTTTGAAAGCTTTATCAGCTTTCGTCGAAGATAACGATGGATTTGGTATGAAGAAGGGTTTTGCTTGTCATTAAAAATAGAGCCAAGATTCCTACTTAACCAACCACTCTCAGAAGTATCGTGTCTTAGTTCTTAAGCCCCTTAAAAGATTAAGGAATCTTTTCAGGTAAGGATCTTCAATGGCTTGTTTTTGAATCATCCTTCGGCTTTGAGTTGCTTAGCAAAGAATCCTTTGGAGAAGGTACTTGGTTATTACTCCTGAGATTGATTTTGTTTTCAGCGTTCCAAACTCTTGTCCTACCAGCCCAAGAAATGGCAGTAGTTCAAGCTCAAACTTTAGCATGGACATGCTCAGAAGTGCAGCAGAAGCAAAGAATGAAAAGCCAAAAGAAGAAGACCAAGAGTTAGACTCTAGTGATGAGGCTGGCACTCCT
This sequence comes from Cassiopea andromeda, assembly GCA_018155075.1. Taxonomy (NCBI): domain Eukaryota; kingdom Metazoa; phylum Cnidaria; class Scyphozoa; order Rhizostomeae; family Cassiopeidae; genus Cassiopea; species Cassiopea andromeda. The sequence continues at coordinate 348,804 of WIPJ01000648.1, forward strand.
ACAAATCCTACTGCAAACGCTTTAAATGAGAAGTTAAAAAACCCAGAAGATAAGCCGCCATTTTCCTACGCACAACTAATTGTACAAGCAATCACGTCAGCACAAGACAAACAGTTGACACTTAATGGAATTTACCAGTTTATCATGAAAAATTACCCTTATTATCGTATTGGAGACAAAGGTTGGCAGGTAAGATGCTATTATGTAGATGGTCTTTCGTTTTCTGATGCAAATTTGAATTTAAACTGTCGTATGACGTGCATATCACTGTCAGTATCCAGGGGGTAAGAGGTGAACCATCGCGATCCTGGAAATCATAGTAATTGGCTCTACGTTGCTTCCTCTGCAAGGAGAATGACTTAGCTAATGGGCTTTATATGAAGCGTATCGTAAATCCTCGAATACGCGCCCGGGGGCTTATTCGAGGGGATGGCTCCTTCGAAGGGGCGCTTCTTCGAAGGGGCGTGTTTTAAAGTGTGGCATTTCCTCAACGGTTGACAGAAAAACGACATGGTTTCCGCAATCAACTAAACTAAAAAGTCACAGAAAGGGTATTTCGCAAACGAAGTTTATTAGTCAACAACAATTTTTTTTCATTATCATCACGAAAGTCACGTTTCCATCTGCTTTTTCGTGGCCAGTGAAGGGAAGTAGTGCTGTATAGCTATTATTCTGCAATTATTCTACCCTGGAATAAGGCCCCATGGGGGTTCATTCGAGGGGGCGCTTATTTGCAAAAATGAGTTTCTATGTGGGGGCTTTTTCGAGTATTTACGTTAAGTGTTATTGTGTCGTCCGATCGTCATTATTCTTGATACAAACGATCCTGGTAGCTCACAGGCGGGAATTACAGGATCCGATCGTCATTGTTTCTTGGCGCAAAAGATCCTGGTAGCTCACAGGCGGGAAATACAGAATGCATAAAGCAAGAGCAAAATACGAATGGGAAGAGTAGAAATATCAGTAGAAGAATTATATGTGCTTGTGGGCGCAGGCAGTGATGTAAAAGGAAGGCGCAGCTCCAGAAACAAAAATGGACATACTCTGTAGGCCACAATAGATCACATGTGCTACACGTGATATGAAGATCTTTGCCATATTCTTATTATCTTTTTTTAAACTTCTCTGTAGCTGCCTGATACGATAGCTTAACCGAAAACAAATTAATGTGTAAGTCAATCTACACAGGCATTAGGGGCAATTTTACTGAGTATCAAACAACTACAGTAAAATTTTGTCCCAATACTCGATGGTAGCGAATATGTGAATATAGATGTCCAACCTGAATGCAATTACTAATGCTTGAATTAAAATAATACCAAATCTTGTCACGAAGCTGCTTTCAAAGCCTGTAAAGCTGATGGTTTTCTGATTCGAATGAAAACAAAACAACAACGTGCCGAAAACAAAGAGCTACAAACAAAAGAGACCACCTACGCAGAGGCTAAGCTGCCGTTTAATACAAAAGAGACCAACTACGCAGAAGCTAAGCTGCTGTTACATTCTCACTCATGACAATACAAGTTTTTTATAAGAAAATGAGGCTCAAATTATCAAAATGTTAAGAAAATCTTGAGAAAATCACGAGACTCAATTTCCAAAATTTAGTATTTTATCGGCCAAAAATCGATATTTCGTCGTTATTGCATTCAAAATTTTAAAGATGGGATGCAAATTCAAGTATACAATGTTAATAACGGAAGTGTAAACCATTTTAGCCAGTTTATTTCAGTTAAATTTAAGAACAATTTAAGAAAATCTCATGCACAATTTCGGGAAAAGTTAAGAAAATTGAGGCTCAGGTAAAATAACGGTTTTCTTATAAAAAAGACGTGTATGTGACATAGAAATGTAAACCTCTCTACAGATAGGCAGTTTACAATTGGCTTGCCTGAGCTGCATAGTTGATGTAGCCTATAGTAAGTGTTAAAAAGTCAACAGTTCTGAATTCAACCAGTCTTTATTTCTACGACAGAAAATATAGTATGTCACTGGAGTTGCGATGCTCATTAGCCTCCGTACAATAAATTTTGTCGTATTTTCGTCAAAAGCAAGATCTTTCATCATATCCAAAAAAGAGTGTGAAGAATTGCTCATGACACCAGGTGCTCCTGTTGCGAGATTAACAAAACGAACGTCCTTGTATTGAGACCTCAACTCCCATATCAACCAATAATCAGTTAAAGAGCATAGAGACAATTTGAAGGCAAAATTAAGAGAAGATCAGGTTTGAAGGTGCCTCCACAAACTATAAATGGACTAAGGTAGCCGGGAAGATCAGAAAAGAGCTTTATACCAACTTTGAAGGACTGGACAACAATTCAAGAAGAGACAGTCATGACGCCGTATGACGCATGACGTCATGACGCAGTATTATTCCATGTTCATATTCAGTGTTCATAAATTCATATTCAAGTTTTATACACAAAACCCTTCAGTATAATTACAGAAAAAAAAGGAAAAAAACAATCTATGAACTAAGTTATATATAACGAAAAGTAGCTATTAAAATTGAACAATAAAAACAAAACCTATTTAGCGTAGAGCTGCTCTTCCAGTGGGTTGTGTTTAGTTATGTCTTGCTCTTCATATGCAATTTCATTTGCCTTTTGAAAGTATGTGTTGTTGGCAACTCACGTATGCCCCTAGGCGTATTATTCCATTCCTTAAGAGCTGAGTAATGAAAGCTTTTTTTATAGCGCTCAGTCATATGTTTAGGGATTTGGAGATTTTGGCTATTTCTTGTATTGTAGGATGAGAAACTAGACCTTGGTTTATACTTTTCTAGGAAGCTATTTGGGCAAAGTTTGTTTATGATTTTATAGGTCATAACATTCCTATCAAAGCAAATTACATTTTCTACATTCATCCCAGGACATGACCAAGTATCTTTAATTTTGGCGTTCCTGATTATTTTGAGACCCCGTGTTTGTAGTCTATGAAGGGTGGCCAGTTTTACTCTCGACAAGCTACCTTGTTATTATTATTATTGTTATTCCTTGCAATATTTGTATGAGTATTAGCAGTCGAATGGATGGTGGATGCAGCTTGTTTCAGAGAATTTTGAAGATGATACCATGTTGTATGATATAATATTGTGTTATGGCCGAGGTGGCATAGTGGCTAGAGCGCATGCCTCCCGTGCGGAAGGTCTACGGTTTGAGCCCGACTCGATGCCCTGACTGAACGCTCGCTCACTGCTCACCCAGCAGCAAATGGGTACCCAATGGGAACACTGGGGAGATAAGGGCGGCGTGGAAAGGAACTGGCCACCCTACCTCACATGCCGATGGCTCAGGATAAGTGTCCTCTCTAATAGGCACTCCTCTACGTACGAAAGTATACGGGAATATCTTTACTTATTGTATTATATACTCGATTTTACCTCCGTTTTCCCCGATTCCTTGGGGCTTGGAGGGTGCCTCTAAGAGGATTTTAGTTCTGGCGCGAGCATTTAGGACCAGGTGCCCTTCCTGACGTCACCAATGGCATGCGGTGGGCCTCGAACCCAGGACCTTGCTGGTCTTAGTCGAGTGCATTACCGCTAGGCCACGGCTGCTCACTTATTGTATTATACATTGAATAGTAATTATATTTATGCATACATCTTCACATATTTATGCATATATCTTCACAATATGCTATTTATTAGATTTCCACCATGAAAGGCTTTGCATTTTATCCGTTTTCTTTTTAAAAGTGTTCTCTTATGTTTCATTTCATGTTATTTTGTCATGCCATTTCACATTTGCACGGTGTTTTCTTGCAGAATTCGATAAGGCATAATCTCTCGCTTAACCGTTACTTTATCAAAGTTCCCCGTTCACAAGATGAACCCGGAAAGGGCTCGTTTTGGCGCATTGATCCGATGTGTGAGGGCAAGTTGACAGAGCAAGCCTTCAGGAAAAGAAGACAACGAGGAGTTCCATGCTTCAGACCAATGTTTACCCTTAACTCTAGGTGAGTGCATCTCATTAGAAAATACATTGCCAACCAGAGCAGACCAGACTTGGTTAGCCACTCGCTGGGTCGTGTCTATGGGGGACCAGGGTGTGCCGTCCCCCCTAACGTTTCCTGAATGTCAACAGTGCTCGTCAACGTTTTATTGCTAATAAGACTCGAGAAGAGTCTTCTTTGTCGGCAAATTGGGCTCGAACGAAGTCTGCTTGCCGGCAAATTGGGGGTTATGCACCCCACCATGGCCAAGCGGCCCAGCCAGTTTCATTAGCTTAACTGAAGTTGGAAACTGGATGGGCGACCTCCAGATGAACGAGCAGAACAGCTAACTCCGCCGTCCTTCGGAGGAGATATTAAACTAGGGGTCCCATGCCTCGATGCGGCATGCATAGTAGGCCTAAATTAGCTGAAAAGGCTAGGTATAACAGCCTACTCAAAATAAAGTAGACAACAGCAACCAAAAATTTTCTTTAGCTTCGCCTCCGGCCACTTGTAATACACTTTTTTTATTTTATGAGAAAGTTTTATTCTGCCCAGTACTGAAGCTTTATTGGCATTTTTACGATTCCAGTATCAAAACTTTCTTAAGACTTGCTTTGCACAAGTTTTATACTTCCAATGTTTGCGCATGCAGAAGTGATGATACATCTTATTAAACAAAAGAAGTTGCACTGTAAGAGGGCAGCCAGCATAACATATAAAACAATATGCACACAGATAATCATATTATAGGCACATAGGCATTTATTGTTGTAAACTGGGCGAGCTTGAGATCAGAAAAGGACTGCTTGATTTTTGGTGCATTTATACTTGATCAATTGGAAGCCATTTACAGCGGAATTATCATACTCTATCCAACTCTGGACACTGCCACTATTTGACTCTAATTCAGACTCAAAAGCTCTCATTAGAACATGCAACGCATGTATAGGGAGCATAAAGAGAGCGCGCTGAGAAGGCGCAACGGAAGTCCCTGTTTAGTCCTCTACTGCGGGCCCTTCCCAACATTTATAAACTTTCCTATATCTCGAAAATCCATTACTGAACTTTCTTAACTTTTTGAACAGTTACGTACTACTTTATTATAAACCACTTTCTTGTATATAAAAAAGACGTTTATATTTCAATATTTACTTAGTTTATTCTATAATTTGGTTTATCTTTACCTAAATTTTATGCAGTATCAGTTTTAAGTGCTATGCAATATTGGTTTCTTTACCTAAATGTTATACAATATCAGTGTATTTAACCTTTCAAAACGTTGAGAAGAAGGAATTTGATCACTTTCGTTCTTAGAAACTATTGTGTTTCTTGTAATTTTTTTGCCACAAACACTCACCCTAAATTGTCCTTTATAGGTCTGCACCAGCCTCTCCAACACATGGTATGATGATGCCGCCACCATTTGCTCCGGTGCGCACCCCAGAAGAGAGCAAGTCTCCCCGCGCTGGCCCTACTGAGGGCTGCGATTCTCCAAAACAGAAAGTTCCAAAGTCTAATACAGCACTTGCTAAGGCCAAATCACCCACTGAAAGCAAGCCTTGTGTTGCTGTTGCTTCGCCCCTTGGCGACAAATCGCCAATCAGCACCAAAGCAATAATCATCCAGCATCCGCCGCCTTCCGTCAAACCAACAGTTGTCAGCGTCATAAGGCCTCAGTCCGCCGGTGTCCAGCCGGCTGTGTCACAGAATGGCTTTGCTAAGGTCGAAGCTCAGCGTATTGTATCAACAAACAACGGCACCCCGTTGCTTGACAGAAAGCATGTTATAACAAATCCCAAAATTGAAATAGATCGTATACAAAACAGTTTTAATGGTGAGGATGAGATTTCAGTTTGTTGATATTCTCTATTGTCATGCCTTTCATGTTTCATAACGTCACTATTGGACTTATTCTCAGTTCCTTTAATAGGTTTATTTGAGAAATACGTAGAAGTCAAGGAGTAGGGTATTGGCCTTTTTTGTGTGAAACTGTTATGAAAAATGTAGGGATTGGAAGGTGTCAGGCTATTCTTTTTATATAGCTCCCAAAGTGAATATGGGTGATGAGAATCACACCTTTCCTATGTAGGTACATGTGAATCATTGTGCTTTGCTTGCAACCCCTTCCCCCTATAACAATGTTGTTCTGTTCCTGAGACAAATGGCTTCCTTTTGCACGTGAAATTTTTCATTTTATTTGAAATTATTTATACAGGGTAGAGGTTGCAAAACAGAATTGATTTACAGACCTGCACTGTGTTTACACTAATTACAGGAAAAAAGTTAATCACAATAGAAATGAAAGGAAAACAGAATTAGTTAAGCTGAGTACGTGATAGAAAACGGAAGATCAAAGATGTCATTACAACTTTTCTTCATGCTTTCAATTTTGCTTTAATAGCGGAGAAGGATTTACTTGCTTTTTTTCATTTGAAAGATTGTTCCAAATGCATACCTTCGTCCTCAGGAACAGCCTATGAAATAATACTTTTGCATATACTGGCGCTTCATTATGAAGAGCCTTTTATACGATCTTTAACGGTTTCTGCATCCATCAGTTGCTTAATAATAAACCAACCAAGCTCTTTTATTAGTTGCTCCGAGTGAGCATCATAGGGACTGTACGTAACAATTCTCGCAGCTCGATTTTGTAATGTTTTGTGTCGATTCTCTGCAGGCTTGGTATGTTTTTACTGCTTGCAGTTTCCACTACCGCATGTACTTCTTCCAAAAGCCAACATTTTCTGAGGGGGAGGAGGGGGTTGAATGTTACGTTCAGAATAGGAAAGATAAATGTGTCCTAGGACTTCTGGCACCTATTGCAAGTTGGGGGTAAATAGTGGAAGAATGTATCACACCCAAACACAACTCTTTACAGGTTGCTACCCAACTAAATA